>JBBBDQ010002883.1:0-40387 GCA_037127315.1 Ascarosepion bandense | reverse complement strand
CCATTTGTAAAATTCCTTCAACAAATCTGGAAAGAAAAACAAAAGTGTCAAAAGAAGGATAGAGTGATTATCAAGAAAGAAAGGGAGGAAGGAAAGAAAGATTAAAAGAAACAGAAAGAGAGAAAGAGGGAAGGGATTTCCAATTTGACGCCTTCACAATCACTTTTAACTTTCTCCTTTCGTCCATTAAAATAATTTTTTTTCTATTTCGTCAGATGATTTTTTTTACTTTCTTCGAAAAATTATTGACCTTGTGCCATACTGTATATTATTAGATGTTAAATAATTTATTATGGCTGCCGGTTATCGTCTGCTTATTAGACAGACAGATAAAAAAATTGTCTGAAAGAGAGAGCGGGTTTTTATTTTCTTTTAATAGACAGACCGGCCGATAGATTGATAGATAGACAGACTGATATATAAATTGTTTCATTTTAACATTTTATTTATTTAGATAAAAAGATTTTCATGAATGAAGAAAAATATGAAAGAGAAAAAGAGGGATTTTTTTCATGTTTTGCATAGACAGACAGACAGACAGACAGACAGACAGACAGACAAACCAATAAAAAAGGGAAATGGGAATTTCTTTTCTTTTATATATAAAGCGACCGTTTTTTCCGAATTATTACAAATATACGTCACTCCTAATCAATTTTGTGAAATCCATGAACTGAGACTCTCTAGATGGGTTACGCCTTCCTTTATTTTCTGCCTCCCGTCTTTTGGTCAGTTTTCTGCGTAACTAATAAACAAGAAAGGCAAGCCGGTCATGTCTCTCCACATCGATCTTCATTTTTTGATATTATACAGGGTCATATCTCTCCGATCGTCCATTCGTAGTCTCAAACATGTTCATAGTGCTCCACATCTTCCTAGTTTAAATTGTCGCATACTTTCTGTTTCCATGGCATCGTAGTGTGTGATTCATATATTGCCGCGTTTCTTCTGTTTACGTGACAACTTATAAATTGTCGCATTCATTGTTTCCATGACAACGATTTCTTTAGTTGTCTTGTTTTTAAATAGCCTTGTGCCATACTATATTTTACGTGACTTTGGAAGATTGTGTCAAATATCTGATGTCAAAAAGGAGTTAATCAGCTTAAACAGATATCTAATCTATCTAAACTTATTTATAAATGGAACTTTGTGTGTGTGTGTGTGTGTGTGTGTGTGTGTGTGTGTGTGTGTGTGTGTGTGTGTGTGTGTGTGTGTGTGTGTCTGTGTCTGAGTGTGTGTGTGTCTGTCTGTTACCTATAGACTCCGAAACCGCCGAACTGATTTTCTTGAAAATTTTCATAGCTGTACTATAAGCGTCTGCGAGTTTTCTTATCTAGGTTTTGTGTCGAGGTACCCCCGATAAATATAGAAAATCGATAATCGAAAAAATGGGGTTATAGAAGGAGTGGCCCGATTTTAATCAAATTTGATACACTCGGAGACAAAGACATAATAAACGATATTCAGAAGTTTCAAGGATGCAGTTCTTACAATAGTGCAGAAAATCGATAATATATATATATATATATATATATATATATATATATATATATGAATATGTATATATATATATATATATATATAGGTATATATATATATATGTATATATATATATATATATGTATATATATATATGTATATATATATGTATATATATATATATATATATATATATATGTATATATATATATATATATATATATATATGTGTATATATATATATATATATATATATATATATATATATCAGGCAAGATGCTTGTGTGTTTGTCTGTATATCTTTCTGTATGTCCTTTATACAAATCCACAATTTTTATGCGATTCTCACCAAACTTCACACAAATATTCTTTAGGCAGAGTCTGAGCTCCAAGACCATGGATTAGTTTTAAAGTTTTCATTACACCCGAGCAACGCCGGGCTACACTGCTAGTGTCGAATATAAAAGTTTTCTTAATTTAATTCCTTAATCCTTGCTTAGTACGGCACAAGTGTGTGTCTTTCTTGGTCGCGTGCGGTGTGGATGGATGGGAGTGACAGACCCCCCTCCCACCATTGAAAAGCGTCGTACGTTTTAAAATATATAGCATGGTACAAGGCCAATGTAATGGAAGATATATATGTTTATTTATTTTTAAATTTTATCCTTAGTTTTTAAACATTAACTCCCGTTCCAACATAATTTCGTGAAATTATGTTGTTGTAAAAAACAAAAAAATGGTCAGTAGATAAAAATTGTAAATCATGTTTTATTTTTTTTTATTTTTTTGAAATTCCTATATCACTTACTATTCATGTGTCGAACATTGTTATCAATACTTAGCGTTTCAACACTACAAGCTGTCCAGTAATCTATCGACATATGGAAGTAAAACAAGACCTCCGTATTGTAGAAATGCTTCTATACTACGCAAAATGCTATAAGCAATCAATCTGACTTGTTTCTAGTCGGGTTATTTTTCATTTTCTATTTTTCCACAAAGAACCTGTCACAGATTTCCATTTTGTTTTCGCGAAAGACCTTTTATTCTTCTTGCCTCTTTATAGGCGAGTGCCATACTGAGCTTCGATGTCTGAAGAAAATATAGAAACGTCTTCATATTGTACGCGCTTGTTCAACCAGACAATTAAGTAATACACGCTTGGGCAATCGTGTCTCTTTCGAGACATGACTAACTGGGCTGAAGTATTTTCAATTAACAGGTTGCCATTACTTTCTACGGTCGATTGTCTGATTGCCAAAAAAGAACATCAAACCGAGACTGGTTGCCAACCGTGTGAACCAAGTATGTCTTGCTATTTAACCCATAATTGGTGGGATAAGAGATGGATTAGTAATTTTCCGAAAGGCTAAAAATGCAAGGAATTTGAACTGGAAGTGGAACACGGCTCTCCAATTTTCCTTTTCCGAGTTGATATCCACTGCACCACAATGTAAACTTCTACCATCTTTATCTGACATCTCACGCACAAAGTTCTATGGCACAAGGACAATAAAAAGAAGGTCGAAACATATGTATTCCGTATATTGCTATGTATAAATACATACATATAATACAATAATTCCTTTTTTGTTGGCCTTGTGCCATATTAAGCAATGATTAATTGAATCAAATTAAGAAAGTCTTTATACTCTACATATGTGTTTAAGCTGATTAACTACTATTTGAGACAATCTCACACAGTCGCGTAAAATATAGTATGGCACAAGGCATTAGGGTTAGGGTTAGGGGTTAGGCTTATGGTTAGGGTTAGGTTATTTGTTTAGGATCAGGGTTAGTGTTAGGGGTTAGGACTTAGTGTTAGGGTTAGTGTTTAGGGTTAGGGTTCGGGTTAGGTGTTAGGGTGAGGTTTATGTTTAGGGTTATTGGTTAGGGTTAGGGTTAGAGGTTAGGGGTTAGGGGTTAGACAACAATTTCTTCATTAATGAATAATGGTCCAAATTAAAAACAAAGTATGTCTAGATTCGTCGGGTTTAATTTTAAGAAAAAGCCTTGGTGGAAAGAGGATCAAGTTCGCGGTGTTTATTCGATCTCGTCTGACACAACGTATTTGCGTCCGACGCTCGTCTAACGACGGCAACGAGATCGACCCAGGTCCTAATGGTGACAACTCGATCGCGTGGTGGGACACACGGCAAAACGGTTTCTCGATATCGGTCAAAGTTTCATTCATGGACTTTTTCATAATTTCTTTGAAGTCGGCCGAATGATTTGAAATAGATTTGTGAGATCGAGTGCGCCAGTGACTCTTTTTGGCCAGGTGTGTACGGCTAACTTCAGTGACTTAAAACACAATATATAGTATGGCACAAGGCCAATACACAAAAATAAAGTCTATCTATCTATCTATCTATCTATCTATCTATCTGTCTAAATATTAGTGCTTAATATTTTTAATCAGATCAAGTTTTAGTAATCAGAGTTTCTCTGCCGCCATGATCCGTTGTTTGAAACACAAAATATAGTATGGCTCAAGGCCAATATATATTTAAAAAATAATCTCCGCTCTCGTTCGGACAAGCTTTTTCTTGAATATTGAATATGCCTTTGTGAAATTGAAACAATATATATCAATCTATCTCTGGCTATCTCCATGTCTGTCTAGATCGATAGCGCTGAACATTTTGAACTGAAAACATTTACGAAGCATACGATAAATATCCGACATCTTCTGTTATTAGAAACACAATGTACAATATGGTACAAGGACAACAAAAATAGAAATCGTAAATTACTGCATAAATTTAGTTGCAATAGAAGCTTTCATTGTATTCGTTTCGAAATATATGAAGGTTTATTACTTTTAGGGTGACCACTTTATGACTTAATAACAATAGAAAATTGATCCCCCGCGTTTAGCCGTAGTAGAAGTTTTAATAGTATTCGATTCCAATGATATTATTGTGTACTAATTCTAGGGGGATCACTCTATTACTTAACCATAATAGAAAACTGATCCCCCGTCTTCAGTCGTAAGAGAAAAGGTAATATTGTTTTTGGTACGCCAGTACGCCAGAACGCCAGTACACCAAATTTCAGTCCGCCATTTCGGTACGTCCAAATTTGTTTGGTATTATGTAACCTATCCTAAATTTTTCTTTTTTTTTTAATTGTATTCGATTACAATGATATTATTGTGTACTAATTCAAGGGGGAACAGTTTATTACTTAACAACAATAGAAAACTGACCCCCAGACTTTAGTCGTAATAGAAGATTTAATTGTATTCGATTCCAATGATATTATTGCGTACTAATTCTAGGGGGATCAGTTTATTACATAACAACAACAGAGAACTAATCCCCATGGTACAAGCTAACAATAACAATAGAAAACCGATCTCCCGCCTTTAGTTGCAATAGAAGATTTAATTGTATTCGATTCCAATTTTCTTATTGTGTACTAATTCTAGGGGGATCAGTTTATTACTTAACAACAATAGAAAACTGATCCCCGTCTTTATTATTGTGTACTAATTCTAATGCTACTGTTAAAAGCAAACAGTCATTGGAAATGAGAAAATTAAAAATAATAAATACCACAATTTATTTATCGCCCTCTCTAAGTTTTTTTAAGAAATAATTGCGACAAGTTATTGATCGCACTCAGGATTATGATGAAACACACGAAGTATGAAAGATCGGTAACCCAGAGTCACTGGTACAGGACAACGGTCCGTGGATTAGAACAAAAAAATGAATACGACAATTTATTTATCGCACTTAGGACTTTCGTGAAACACATGAAATAAGAAAAATCGAAAGAAGAATGCGACTGGCACAAGGCAACAGTCCGTGGAAATGAACAAGAAAATAGAAATAAATATTTACGACAATTTGTTTATCGCTCTCTTGACTTTCACTTGAAAAGAAATAACTGCGACATTTTATCTGTCGCAATATACATTATAAGGGGAAGATGGGGGCACCATGTACATGTTTCAAAATAAAAATAGACGATTGGGAGAGCCATGACCATGAATGTTATTAATAAAAATAGATGACGCCGAGAACCATGACCGCCTTAGTTTTCGCGAATCTTCACACTGACCGAAAACGTGAGAGGCAGAATTGAGGAATGCGTAACCCAGTTAGAGAGTCTCAGTTGATGGATTGCATGGGGTTTTAAAAATGTATCAATCACTTGGAATGGAACAAGCTATCAGTCTGAGGTGCAGGAACAAGTTAACGCCTTAATGGGAAAGGCATAAGCTAACAGTCTTGCTGAGTTGCTGTCATTATGTAGTCATTAATAAACAGTTCACTCTATAAGGATAGGATTTCAACATGAAAGCAATACCATAGACATTTATTAGTTACTTTTTAGATATAATATTATTGGTGTCACCGAAATGAAAGTCAAAATCGCTACTCCTGTTCGAAAAAAGTCGTTTAAGATCAGAAATTATCGGATTGAAAAGAAAATTCCAATAATTTCGGATCTGTTATTAAAAAAACAATTTTTGCAGACTGAAAATTCGTCCCGTTCCGAAAATAATTCGATAAAAATAACTGAAAAATTGATATTTTTCGTGAATTGTTGCTTAGATAATTTAATAAAATACTTGATTTATAAATGGGAATTATTAAGGACACCATTGTCGGCAGAAAAATACCAATTATATTGAGGGGTGTTAATGCTAGGGGGGATCAGTTTATTACTTAACAACAATAGAAAACTGATCCCCGTCTTTAGTCGTAATAGAAGATTTAATTGTATTAGGTTCCAATGATATTATTGTGAACTAATTCTAGGGGGATCAGATTATTACTTAACAACAATAGAAAACTGATCCCCGTCATTAGTCGTAATACAAGATTTAATTATATTCGATTCTAATGATATTATTGAGTACTAATTCTAGGGGGATCAGTTTATTACTTAACAACAATAGAAAATTAATCCCCGTCTTTAGTCGTAATAGAAGCTTTAATTGTATTCGATTCCAATGATATTATTGTGTACTAATTCTAGGGGGATCAGTTTATTACTTAACAACAATAGCAAACTGATCCCCGTCTTTAGTCGTAATAGAAGATTTAATTGTATTCTATTCCAATGATATTATTGTGAACTAATTCTAGGGGGATCAGTATATTACTTAGCAACAATAGAAAACTGATCCCCGTCTTTAGTCGTAATACAAGATATAATTATATTCGATTCTAATGATATTATAGTGTACTAATTCTAGGGGGATCAGTTTATTACTTAACAACAATAGAAAACTGAACCCCGTCTTTAGTCGTAATAGAAGATTTAATTGTATTAGTTTCCAATGATATTATTGTGTACTAATTCTAGGAGGATCAGTTTATTACTTAACAACAATAGAAAACTGAACCCCGTCTTTAGTCGTAATAGAATATTTAATTGTATTAGTTTCCAATGATATTATTGTGAACTAATTTTAGGGGTATTAGTTTATTACTTAACAACAATAGAAAACTGATCCCCCACATTTGGTCGTGATAGAAGCTTTAATTGTATTCGATTCCAGTGATATTATTGTGTACTAATTCTAGGGGGATCAGTTTATTACTTAACAACAATAGAAAACTGATCCCCGTCTTTAATCGTAATAGAAGATTTAATTGTATTCTATTCCAATGATATTATTGTGTACTAATTATAGGGGGATCAGTTTATTACTTAACAACAATAGAAAACGGATCCCCTCTTTCAGTCGTAATAGAAGCTTTAATTGTATTCGATTACAATGATATTATTGTGTACTAATTCTAGGGGGATCAGTATATTACTTAACAACAAGAGAAAACTGATCCCCCACTTTTGGCCGTGATAGAAGCTTTAATTGTATTCGATTCCAATGATATTATTGTGTACTAATTCTAGGGGGATCAGTTTATTACTTAACAACAATAGAAAACTGATCCCCGTCATTAGTCGTAATACAAGATTTAATTATATTCGATTCTAATGATATTATTGTGAACTAATTATAGGGGGATCAGTTTATTACTTAACAACAATAGAAAACTGATCCCCGTCGTTAGACGTAATAGAAGATTTAATTGTATTAGTTTCCAATGATATTATTGTGAACTAATTCTAGGGGGATCAGTTTATTACTTAACAACAATAGAAAACTGATCCCCGTCTTTAGTCGTAATAAAAGCTTTAATTGTATTAGTTTCCAATGATATTATTGTGTACTAATTCTAGGGGGATCAGTTTATTACTTAACAACAATAGAAAACTAATCCCCGACTTTAGTCGTAATATAAGTTTTAATTGTATTCGATTCCAATGATATTTTTGTGTATAAATTCTAGGGGAACAGTTTATTACTTAACAACAATAGAAAACTGATCCCCGTCTTTAGTCGTAATAGAAGATTTAATTCTATTCTATTCCAATGATATTATTGTGTACTAATTATACGGGGATCAGTTTATTACTTAACAACAATATAAAACTGATCCCCCACTTTCAGTCGTAATAGAAGCTTTAATTGTATTCGATTCCAATGATATTATTGTGTACTAATTCTAGGGGGATCAGTTTATTACTTAACAACAATAGAAAACTGATTCCCCACTTTTGGTCGTGATAGAAGCTTCAATTGTATTCGATTCCAATGATATTATTGTGTATTAATTCTAGGGGGATCAGTTTATTACTTAACAACAATAGAAAATTGATCCCCGTCTTTAGTCGTACTAGAAACTTTAATAGTATTAGTTTCCAATGATATTATAGTGTACTAATTCTAAGGGGATCAGTTTATTACTTAACAACAATAGAAAACTGATCACCGTCTTTAGACCTAATAGAAGCCTCAATTGTATTCGATTCCTATGATATTATTGTGTACTAATTCTAGGGGGATCAGTTTATTACTTAACAACAATAGCAAACTGATCCCCGTCTTTAGTCGTAATAGAAGATTTAATTGTATTCTATTCCAATGATATTATTGTGAACTAATTCTAGGGGGATCAGTTTATTACTTAGCAACAATAGAAAACTGATCCCCGTCATTAGTCGTAATACAAGATTTAATTATATTCGATTCTAATGATATTATTGTGTACTAATTCTATGGGGATCAGTTTATTACTTAACAACAATAGAAAAATGATACCCGTCTTTAGTCGTAATAGAAGATTTAATTGTATTAGTTTCCAATGATATTATTGTGTACTAATTCTAGTGGGATCAGCTTATTACTAAACAACAATAGAAAACTGATCCCCGACTTTAGTCGTAATAGAAGCTTTAATTGTATTAGTTTCCAATGATATTATTGTGTACTAATTCTAGGAGGATCAGTTTATTACTTAACAACAATAACAAACTGAACCCCGTCTTTAATCGTAATAGAAGATTTAATTGTATTAGTTTCCAATGATATTATTGTGAACTAATTTTAGGGGTATTAGTTTATTACTTAACAACAATAGAAAACTGATCCCCCACATTTGGTCGTGATAGAAGCTTTAATTGTATTCGATTCCAATGATATTGTTGTGTACTAATTCTAGGGGGATCAGTTGATTACTTAACAACAATAGAAAACTGATCCCCGTCTTTAATCGTAATAGAAGATTTAATTGTATTCTATTCCAATGATATTATTGTGTACTAATTATAGGGGGATCAGTTTATTACTTAACAACAATAGAAAACTGATCCCCGTCATTAGTCGTAATACAAGATTTAATTATATTCGATTCTAATGATATTATTGTGTACTAATTCTAGGGGGATCAGTTTATTACTTAACAACAATAGAAAACTGATCCCCGTCTTTAGTCGTAACAGAAGATTTAATTGTATTAGTTTCCAATGATATTATTGTGAACTAATTCTAGGGGGATCAGTTTATTACTTAACAACAATAGAAAACTGATCCCCGTTTTTAGTCGTAATAAAAGCTTCAATTGTATTAGTTTCCAATGATATTATTGTGTACTAATTCTAGGGGGATCAGTTTATTACTTAACAACAATAGAAAACTAATCCCCGACTTTAGTCGTAATAGAAGTTTTAATTGTATTCGATTCCAATGATATTTTTGTGTATAAATTCTAGGGGAACAGTTTATTACTTAACAACAATAGAAAACTGATCCCCCACTTTCAGTCGTAATAGAAGCTTTAATTGTATTCGATTCCAATGATATTATTGTGTACTAATTCTGGGGGGATCAGTTTATTACTTAACAACAATAGAAAACTGGTCCCCCACATTTGGTCGTGATAGAAGCTTTAATTGTATTCGATTCCAATGATATTATTGTGTACTACTTCTAGGGGGATCAGTTTATTACTTAACAACAATAGAAAACTGATCCCCCACTTTCAGTCGCAATAGAAGCTTTAATTGTATTCGATTCCAATGATATTATTGTGGTCTAATTCTAGGGGGATCAGTTTATTACTTAACAACAATAGAAAACTGATCACCGTCTTTAGTCGTAATTGAAGCTTCAATTGTATTCGATTCCAATGATATTATTGTGTACTAATTCTAGGGGGATCAGTTTATTACGTAACAAAAATAGAAAACTAATCCCCGTCTTTAGTCGTAATAGAAGCTTCAATTGTATTCGATTCCAATGATATTATTGTGTACTAATTCTAGGGGGATCAGTTTATTACTTCACAATAATAGCAAACTGATCCCCGTCTTTAGTCGTAATAGAAGATTTAATTGTATTCTATTCCAATGATATTATTGTGAACTAATTCTAGGGGGATCAGTTTATTACTTAGCAACAATAGAAAACTGATCCCCGTTATTAGTCGTAATACAAGATATAATTATATTCGATTCTAATGATATTATAGTGTACTAATTCTAGGGGGATCAGTTTATTACTTAGCAACAATAGAAAACTGATCCCCGACTTTAGTCGTAATAGAAGCTTTAATTGTATTAGTTTCCAATGATATTATTGTGTACTAATTCTAGGAGGATCAGTTTATTACTTAACAACAATAGAAAACTGAACCCCGTCTTTAGTCGTAACAGAAGATTTAATTGTATTAGTTTCCAATGATATTATTGTGAACTAATTTTAGGGGTATTAGTTTATTACTTAACAACAATAGAAAACTGATCCCCCACATTTGGTCGTGATAGAAGCTTTAATTGTATTCGATTCCAATGATATTATTGTGTACTACTTCTAGGGGGATCAGTTTATTACTTAACAACAATAGAAAACTGATCCCCGTCTTTAATCGTAATAGAAGATTTAATTGTATTCTATTCCAATGATATTATTGTGTACTAATTATAGGGGGATCAGTTTATTACTTAACAACAATAGAAAACTGATCCCCCACTTTCAGTCGTAATAGAAGCTTTAATTGTATTCGATTCCAATGATATTATTGTGTACTAATTCTAGGGGGATCAGTTTATTACGTAACAAAAATAGAAAACTAATCCCCGTCTTTAGTCGTAATAGAAGCTTCAATTGTATTCGATTCCAATGATATTATTGTGTACTAATTCTAGGGGGATCAGTTTATTACTTCACAATAATAGCAAACTGATCCCCGTCTTTAGTCGTAATAGAAGATTTAATTGTATTCTATTCCAATGATATTATTGTGAACTAATTCTAGGGGGATCAGTTTATTACTTAGCAACAATAGAAAACTGATCCCCGTCATTAGTCGTAATACAAGATATAATTATATTCGATTCTAATGATATTATAGTGTACTAATTCTAGGGGGATCAGTTTATTACTTAGCAACAATAGAAAACTGATCCCCGACTTTAGTCGTAATAGAAGCTTTAATTGTATTAGTTTCCAATGATATTATTGTGTACTAATTCTAGGAGGATCAGTTTATTACTTAACAACAATAGAAAACTGAACCCCGTCTTTAGTCGTAACAGAAGATTTAATTGTATTAGTTTCCAATGATATTATTGTGAACTAATTTTAGGGGTATTAGTTTATTACTTAACAACAATAGAAAACTGATCCCCCACATTTGGACGTGATAGAAGCTTTAATTGTATTCGATTCCAATGATATTATTGTGTACTACTTCTAGGGGGATCAGTTTATTACTTAACAACAATAGAAAACTGATCCCCGTCTTTAATCGTAATAGAAGATTTAATTGTATTCTATTCCAATGATATTATTGTGTACTAATTATAGGGGGATCAGTTTATTACTTAACAACAATAGAAAACTGATCCCCGTCTTTAGTCGTAATAAAAGCTTTAATTGTATTAGTTTCCAATGATATTATTGTGAACTAATTTTAGGGGTATTAGTTTATTACTTAACAACAATAGAAAACTGATCCCCCACATTTGTCGTGATAGAAGCTTTAATTGTATTCGATTCCAATTATATTATTGTGTACTAATTCTAGGGGGAACAGTTTATTACTTAACAACAATAGAAAACTGATCCCCGTCTTTAATCGTAATAGAAGATTTAATTGTATTCTATTCCAATGATATTATTGTGTACTAATTATAGGGGGATCAGTTTATTACTTAACAACAATAGAAAACGGATCCCCCACTTTCAGTCGTAATAGAAGCTTTAATTGTATTCGATTACAATGATATTATTGTGTACTAATTCTAGGGGGATCAGTATATTACTTAACAACAAGAGAAAACTGATCCCCCACTTTTGGCCGTGATAGAAGCTTTAATTGTATTCGATTCCAATGATATTATTGTGTACTAATTCTAGGGGGATCAGTTTATTACTTAACAACAATAGAAAACTGATCCCCGTCTTTAGTCGTAATAGAAGATTTAATTGTATTAGTTTCCAATGATATTATTGTGTACTAATTCTAGTGGGATCAGCTTATTACTAAACAACAATAGAAAACTGATCCCCGACTTTAGTCGTAATAGAAGCTTTAATTGTATTAGTTTCCAATGATATTATTGTGTACTAATTCTAGGAGGATCAGTTTATTACTTAACAACAATAACAAACTGAACCCCGTCTTTAATCGTAATAGAAGATTTAATTGTATTAGTTTCCAATGATATTATTGTGAACTAATTTTAGGGGTATTAGTTTATTACTTAACAACAATAGAAAACTGATCCCCCACATTTGGTCGTGATAGAAGCTTTAATTGTATTCGATTCCAATGATATTGTTGTGTACTAATTCTAGGGGGATCAGTTGATTACTTAACAACAATAGAAAACTGATCCCCGTCTTTAATCGTAATAGAAGATTTAATTGTATTCTATTCCAATGATATTATTGTGTACTAATTATAGGGGGATCAGTTTATTACTTAACAACAATAGAAAACTGATCCCCGTCATTAGTCGTAATACAAGATTTAATTATATTCGATTCTAATGATATTATTGTGTACTAATTCTAGGGGGATCAGTTTATTACTTAACAACAATAGAAAACTGATCCCCGTCTTTAGTCGTAACAGAAGATTTAATTGTATTAGTTTCCAATGATATTATTGTGAACTAATTCTAGGGGGATCAGTTTATTACTTAACAACAATAGAAAACTGATCCCCGTCTTTAGTCGTAATAAAAGCTTCAATTTTATTAGTTTCCAATGATATTATTGTGTACTAATTCTAGGGGGATCAGTTTATTACTTAACAACAATAGAAAACTAATCCCCTGACTTTAGTCGTAATAGAAGTTTTAATTGTATTCGATTCCAATGATATTTTTGTGTATAAATTCTAGGGGAACAGTTTATTACTTAACAACAATAGAAAACTGATCCCCCACTTTCAGTCGTAATAGAAGCTTTAATTGTATTCGATTCCAATGATATTATTGTGTACTAATTCTGGGGGGATCAGTTTATTACTTAACAACAATAGAAAACTGGTCCCCCACATTTGGTCGTGATAGAAGCTTTAATTGTATTCGATTCCAATGATATTATTGTGTACTACTTCTAGGGGGATCAGTTTATTACTTAACAACAATAGAAAACTGATCCCCCACTTTCAGTCGCAATAGAAGCTTTAATTGTATTCGATTCCAATGATATTATTGTGGTCTAATTCTAGGGGGATCAGTTTATTACTTAACAACAATAGAAAACTGATCACCGTCTTTAGTCGTAATTGAAGCTTCAATTGTATTCGATTCCAATGATATTATTGTGTACTAATTCTAGGGGGATCAGTTTATTACGTAACAAAAATAGAAAACTAATCCCCGTCTTTAGTCGTAATAGAAGCTTCAATTGTATTCGATTCCAATGATATTATTGTGTACTAATTCTAGGGGGATCAGTTTATTACTTCACAATAATAGCAAACTGATCCCCGTCTTTAGTCGTAATAGAAGATTTAATTGTATTCTATTCCAATGATATTATTGTGAACTAATTCTAGGGGGATCAGTTTATTACTTAGCAACAATAGAAAACTGATCCCCGTTATTAGTCGTAATACAAGATATAATTATATTCGATTCTAATGATATTATAGTGTACTAATTCTAGGGGGATCAGTTTATTACTTAGCAACAATAGAAAACTGATCCCCGACTTTAGTCGTAATAGAAGCTTTAATTGTATTAGTTTCCAATGATATTATTGTGTACTAATTCTAGGAGGATCAGTTTATTACTTAACAACAATAGAAAACTGAACCCCGTCTTTAGTCGTAACAGAAGATTTAATTGTATTAGTTTCCAATGATATTATTGTGAACTAATTTTAGGGGTATTAGTTTATTACTTAACAACAATAGAAAACTGATCCCCCACATTTGGTCGTGATAGAAGCTTTAATTGTATTCGATTCCAATGATATTATTGTGTACTACTTCTAGGGGGATCAGTTTATTACTTAACAACAATAGAAAACTGATCCCCGTCTTTAATCGTAATAGAAGATTTAATTGTATTCTATTCCAATGATATTATTGTGTACTAATTATAGGGGGATCAGTTTATTACTTAACAACAATAGAAAACTGATCCCCCACTTTCAGTCGTAATAGAAGCTTTAATTGTATTCGATTCCAATGATATTA
This sequence comes from Ascarosepion bandense, assembly GCA_037127315.1. Classification (NCBI taxonomy): domain Eukaryota; kingdom Metazoa; phylum Mollusca; class Cephalopoda; order Sepiida; family Sepiidae; genus Ascarosepion; species Ascarosepion bandense. Next base: position 25,880 of record JBBBDQ010002883.1, on the reverse strand, counting down.
TTGTGTACTAATTCTAGGGGGATCAGTTTATTACGTAACAAAAATAGAAAACTAATCCCCGTCTTTAGTCGTAATAGAAGCTTCAATTGTATTCGATTCCAATGATATTATTGTGTACTAATTCTAGGGGGATCAGTTTATTACTTCACAATAATAGCAAACTGATCCCCGTCTTTAGTCGTAATAGAAGATTTAATTGTATTCTATTCCAATGATATTATTGTGAACTAATTCTAGGGGGATCAGTTTATTACTTAGCAACAATAGAAAACTGATCCCCGTCATTAGTCGTAATACAAGATATAATTATATTCGATTCTAATGATATTATAGTGTACTAATTCTAGGGGGATCAGTTTATTACTTAGCAACAATAGAAAACTGATCCCCGACTTTAGTCGTAATAGAAGCTTTAATTGTATTAGTTTCCAATGATATTATTGTGTACTAATTCTAGGAGGATCAGTTTATTACTTAACAACAATAGAAAACTGAACCCCGTCTTTAGTCGTAACAGAAGATTTAATTGTATTAGTTTCCAATGATATTATTGTGAACTAATTTTAGGGGTATTAGTTTATTACTTAACAACAATAGAAAACTGATCCCCCACATTTGGACGTGATAGAAGCTTTAATTGTATTCGATTCCAATGATATTATTGTGTACTACTTCTAGGGGGATCAGTTTATTACTTAACAACAATAGAAAACTGATCCCCGTCTTTAATCGTAATAGAAGATTTAATTGTATTCTATTCCAATGATATTATTGTGTACTAATTATAGGGGGATCAGTTTATTACTTAACAACAATAGAAAACTGATCCCCGTCTTTAGTCGTAATAAAAGCTTTAATTGTATTAGTTTCCAATGATATTATTGTGAACTAATTTTAGGGGTATTAGTTTATTACTTAACAACAATAGAAAACTGATCCCCCACATTTGTCGTGATAGAAGCTTTAATTGTATTCGATTCCAATTATATTATTGTGTACTAATTCTAGGGGGAACAGTTTATTACTTAACAACAATAGAAAACTGATCCCCGTCTTTAATCGTAATAGAAGATTTAATTGTATTCTATTCCAATGATATTATTGTGTACTAATTATAGGGGGATCAGTTTATTACTTAACAACAATAGAAAACGGATCCCCCACTTTCAGTCGTAATAGAAGCTTTAATTGTATTCGATTACAATGATATTATTGTGTACTAATTCTAGGGGGATCAGTATATTACTTAACAACAAGAGAAAACTGATCCCCCACTTTTGGCCGTGATAGAAGCTTTAATTGTATTCGATTCCAATGATATTATTGTGTACTAATTCTAGGGGGATCAGTTTATTACTTAACAACAATAGAAAACTGATCCCCGTCTTTAGTCGTAATAGAAGATTTAATTGTATTAGTTTCCAATGATATTATTGTGAACTAATTCTAGGGGGATCAGTTTATTACTTAACAACAATAGAAAACTGATCCCCGTCTTTAGTCGTAATAAAAGCTTTAATTGTATTAGTTTCCAATGATATTATTGTGTACTAATTCTAGGGGGATCAGTTTATTACTTAACAACAATAGAAAACTAATCCCCGACTTTAGTCGTAATAGAAGTTTTAATTGTATTCGATTCCAATGATATTTTTGTGTATAAATTCTAGGGGAACAGTTTATTACTTAACAACAATAGAAAACTGATCCCCGTCTTTAGTCGTAATAGAAGATTTAATTCTATTCTATTCCAATGATATTATTGTGTACTAATTATAGGGGGATCAGTTTATTACTTAACAACAATAGAAAATTGATCCCCGTCTTTAGTCGTACTAGAAACTTTAATAGTATTAGTTTCCAATGATATTATAGTGTACTAATTCTAGGGGGATCAGTTTATTACTTAACAACAATAGAAAACTGATCACCGTCTTTAGTCGTAATAGAAGCTTCAATTGTATTCGATTCCAATGATATTATTGTGTACTAATTCTAGGGGGATCAGTTTATTACGTAACAAAAATAGAAAACTAATCCCCGTCTTAATCGTATTAGAGGCTTTAATTTTATTAGATTCCAATGATATTATTGTGTACTAATTATAGGGGGATCAGTTTATTACTTAACAACAATAGAAAACTGATCCCCGTCATTAGTCGTAATACAAGATTTAATTATATTCGATTCTAATGATATTATTGAGTAATAATTCTAGGGGGATCAGTTTATTACTTAACAACAATAGAAAATTAATCCCCGTCTTTAGTCGTAATAGAAGCTTTAATTGTATTCGATTCCAATGATATTATTGTGTACTAATTCTAGGGGGATCAGTTTATTACTTAACAACAATAGCAAACTGATCCCCGTCTTTAGTCGTAATAGAAGATTTAATTGTATTCGATTCCAATGATATTATTGTGAACTAATTCTAGGGGGATCAGTTTATTACTTAGCAACAATAGAAAACTGATCCCCGTCATTAGTCGTAATACAAGATATAATTATATTCGATTCTAATGATATTATAGTGTACTAATTCTAGGGGGATCAGTTTATTACTTAGCAACAATAGAAAACTGATCCCCGACTTTAGTCGTAATAGAAGCTTTAATTGTATTAGTTTCCAATGATATTATTGTGTACTAATTCTAGGAGGATCAGTTTATTACTTAACAACAATAGAAAACTGAACCCCGTCTTTAGTCGTAATAGAAGATTTAATTGTATTAGTTTCCAATGATATTATTGTGAACTAATTTTAGGGGTATTAGTTTATTACTTAACAACAATAGAAAACTGATCCCCCACATTTGGTCGTGATAGAAGCTTTAATTGTATTCGATTCCAATGATATTATTGTGTACTAATTCTAGGGGGATCAGTTTATTACTTAACAACAATAGAAAACTGATCCCCGTCTTTAATCTTAATAGAAGATTTAATTGTATTCTATTCCAATGATATTATTGTGTACTAATTATAGGGGGATCAGTTTATTACTTAACAACAATAGAAAACGGATCCCCCACTTTCAGTCGTAATAGAAGCTTTAATTGTATTCGATTACAATGATATTATTGTGTACTAATTCTAGGGGGATCAGTATATTACTTAACAACAAGAGAAAACTGATCCCCCACTTTTGGCCGTGATAGAAGCTTTAATTGTATTCGATTCCAATGATATTATTGTGTACTAATTCTAGGGGGATCAGTTTATTATTTAACAACCATAGAAAACTGATCCCCGTCATTAGTCGTAATACAAGATTTAATTATATTCGATTCTAATGATATTATTGAGTACTAATTCTAGGGGGATCAGTTTATTACTTAACAACAATAGAAAATTAATCCCCGTCTTTAGTCGTAATAGAAGCTTTAATTGTATTCGATTCCAATGATATTATTGTGTACTAATTCTAGGGGGATCAGTTTATTACTTAACAACAAAAGCAAACTTATCCCCGTCTTTAGTTGTAATAGAAGATTTAATTGTATTCTATTCCAATGATATTATTGTGAACTAATTCTAGGGGGATCAGTTTATTACTTAGCAACAATAGAAAACTGATCCCCGTCATTAGTCGTAATACAAGATATAATTATATTCGATTCTAATGATATTATAGTGTACTAATTCTAGGGGGATCAGTTTATTACTTAGCAACAATAGAAAACTGATCCCCGTCATTAGTCGTCATACAAGATTTAATTATATTCGATTCTAATGATATTATTGTGTACTAATTCTATGGGGATCAGTTTATTACTTAACAACTATAGAAAAATGATCCCCGTCTTTAGTCGTAATAGAAGATTTAATTGTATTAGTTTCCAATGATATTATTGTGTACTAATTCTAGTGGGATCAGCTTATTACTTAACAACAATAGAAAACTGATCCCCGACTTTAGTCGTAATAGAAGCTTTAATTGTATTAGTTTCCAATGATATTATTGTGTACTAATTCTAGGAGGATCAGTTTATTATTTAACAACAATAGAAAACTGAACCCCGTCTTTAGTCGTAATAGAAGCTTTAATTGTATTAGTTTCCAATGATATTATTGTGTACTAATTCTAGGAGGATCAGTTTATTACTTAACAACAATAGAAAACTGATCCCCGTCTTTAATCGTAATAGAAGATTTAATTGTATTCTATTCCAATGATATTATTGTGTACTAATTATAGGGGGATCAGTTTATTACTTAACAACAATAGAAAACGGATCCCCCACTTTCAGTCGTAATAGAAGCTTTAATTGTATTCGATTACAATGATATTATTGTGTATTAATTCTAGGGGGATCAGTATATTACTTAACAACAAGAGAAAACTGATCCCCCACTTTTGGCCGTGATAGAAGCTTTAATTGTATTCGATTCCAATGATATTATTGTGTACTAATTCTAGGGGGATCAGTTTATTACTTAACAACCATAGAAAACTGATCCCCGTCATTAGTTGTAATACAAGATTTAATTATATTCGATTCTAATAATATTATTGTGTACTAATTCTAGGGGGATCAGTTTATTACTTAACAACAATAGAAAACTGATCCCCGTCTTTAGTCGTAATAGAAGATTTAATTGTATTAGTTTCCAATGATATTATTGTGAACTAATTCTAGGGGGATCAGTTTACTACTTAACAACAATAGAAAACTGATCCCCGTCTTTAGTCGTAATAAAAGCTTTAATTGTATTAGTTTCCAATGATATTATTGTGTACTAATTCTAGGGGGATCAGTTTATTACTTAACAACAATAGAAAACTAATCCCCGACTTTAGTCGTAATAGAAGTTTTAATTTTATTCGATTCCAATGATATTTTTGTGTATAAATTCTAGGGGAACAGTTTATTACTTAACAACAATAGAAAACTGATCCCCGTCTTTAGTCGTAATAGAAGATTTAATTCTATTCTATTCCAATGATATTATTGTGTACTAATTATAGGGGGATCAGTTTATTACTTAACAACAATAGAAAACTGATCCCCCACTTTCAATCGTAATAGAAGCTTTAATTGTATTCCATTCCAATGATATTATTGTGTACTAATTCTAGGGGGATCAGTTTATTACTTAACAACAATAGAAAACTGATTCCCCACTTTTGGTCGTGATAGAAGCTTCAATTGTATTCGATTCCAATGATATTATTGTGTATTAATTCTAAGGGGATCAGTTTATTACTTAACAACAATAGAAAACTGATCACCGTCTTTAGTCGTAATAGAAGCCTCAATTGTATTCGATTCCTATGATATTATTCTATACTAATTCTAGGGGGATCAGTTTATTACTTAACAACAATAGAAAACTGATCCACCACTTTTGGTCGCAATAGAAGCGTTAATTGTATTAGTTTCCAATGATATTATTGTGTACTAATACTAGGGGGATTAGTTTATTACTTAACAACAATAGAAAAATGATCCCCGTCTTTAGTCGTAATAGATGCTTTAATTGTATTCGATTCCAATGATATTATTTTGTCGTACTTGTAATGGGATGAGTTTAATACTTCACAATAATAGAAAACTGATCCCCGTCTTTAGTCGTATTAGAGGCTTTAATTTTATTAGTTTCCAATGATATTATTGTGTACTAATTATAGGGGGATCAGTTTATTACTTAACAACAATAGAAAACTGATCCCCGTCATTAGTTGTAATAGAAGCTTTAATTATATTCGATTCCAATGATATTATTTTGCACTAACTCTAGGGGGATCAGTTTATTACTTAACAACAATAGAAAACTGATCCCCGTCTTTAGTCGTAATAGAAGCTTCAATTGTATTCGATTCCAATGATATTATTGTGTACTAATTCTAGGGGGATCAGTTTATTACTTAACAACAATAGAAAACTGATCCCCGTCTTTTGTCGTAATAGAAGCTTCAATTGTATTCGATTCCAATGATATTATTCCGTACTAATTCTAGGGGGATCAGTTTATTACTTAACAACAATAGAAAACTGATCCCCGTCTTTTGTCGTAATAGAAGCTTTAATTGTATTAGTTTCCAATGATATTATTGTGTACTAATTCTAGGGGGATCAGTTTATTACTTAACAACAATAGAAAACTGATCCCCCACTTTTGGTCGTAAGCAAAGCTTTAATTGTATTCGATTCCAATGATATTATTGTGTACTAATTCTAGGGGGATCAGTTTATTACTTAACAACAAGAGAAAACTGATCCCCATGGTACAAGCTAACAGTCCGTGGAAACGAACAAGAAAATAAAAATTAATATATACGACAATTTGTTTATCGCTCTCTTGACTTTCACTTGAAAAGAAATAACTGCGACATTTTATCTGTCGCAATATACATTACAAGGGGAAGATGGGTGGCACCCTGTACATCTTTCAGAATAAGAATAGACGATTGGGAGAGCCATGACCATGTATGTTATTAATAAAATTAGATGACGTCGACAGCCATGACCGCCTTATTTTTCGCGAATCTTTACACTGACCGAAAACGTGAACGGCAGAATTGTGGAATGCGTAACCCAGTTAGAGAGTCTCAGTTGATGGATTGCACAAAGGGAATTAAGAGAGATATATAAGGGAAACATTTGAGAAGCTAAGAAATGGAAGATGGGGAGAACCAGTAATTCTTAAGTGTTACTATTTGATAACTGGGATATTCGCCAGTTTAAATCGTCACTGTTTTACCCATGGTTGGGGAGAAAACATTTGTCGAGTAAGACGCTTAGGTGGGTTTCAAAAATGTATCAATCAGTTGGAATGGAACAAGATAACAGTCTAAGGTGTTGGTACAAGCAAACGCCTAACGGGACAGGCATAAGCTAACAGTCTAAGGTGTTGGTACATGCAAACGCCTAATGGGACAGGCATAAGCTAACAGTCTAAGGTGTTGGTACAAGCAAACGCCTAATGGGACAGGCATAAGCTAACATTCTAAGGTGTTGGTACAAGCAAACGCCTAATGGGAAAGGCACAAGCTAACAGTCTTGTTGAGTTGCTGTCATTATGTAGTCATTAATAAACAGTTCACTCTATAAGGATAGGATTTCAACATGAAAGCAATACCATAGACATTTATTAGTTACTTTTTAGATATAATATTATTGGTGTCACCGAAATGAAAGTCAAAATCGCTACTCCTGTTCGAAAAACGTCGTTAAAAATAAGAAATTATCGGATTGAAAAGAAAATTCCAAGAATTTCGGATCTGTTATTAAAAAAACAAATTTGCAGACTGTAAATTCGTCCCATTCCGAAAATAATTCGATAAAAATAACTGAAAAATTTATATTTTTCGTGAATTGTTGCTTAGAGAATTTAATAAAATATTTTATTTATAAATGGGAATTATTAAGGACTCCATTGTCGGCAGAAAAATACCAATTATATTGAGGGGTGTTAATGCTAAGGGGGATCTGTTTATTACTTAACAACAATAGAAAACTGATCCCCCTAGAGTTAGTACATAATAATATCATTAGAATCGAATATAATTAAAGCTTCTACTACGACTAAAGACGGGGATCAGTTTTCTATTGTTGTTATGTAATAAACTGTTCCCCCTAGCATTAGTACACAATAATATCATTGGAACCTAATACAATTAAAGCTTCTATTACGAATAATGACGTATCATTGTGTACTAATTCTAGAGGGATCAGTTTATTACTTAACAACAATAGAAAACTGATCCCCGTCTTTATTATCTTGTACTAATTCTAATGCGTCTGTTACAAGCTAACATTCCGTGGAAAGGAGAAAAGAACAATAATAAATACGACAATTTATTCATCGCACTCCCGAGGTTCTTTTACAAGAAATAATAGCGGCAATTTATTGATCGCACTGAGGATCGTCATGAAACACATGAAGTTAGAAAAATCGGAAGAACAATGCGACTGGCACAAGGCAACATTCCGTGGAAACGAACAAGAAAATGAAAATTTAATACTTACGATAATTTATCTTTTCAAGTGAAAATAAACAATTGCGACATTTTATCTATCGCACTATACATTTTAAATGGAAGTCTTGGGGAACCGTGTACATGTTTGAGATGAAAAATAGACGATTGGGAGAGCCATGACCGTGTATGTAATTAATAAAAAAGAGATGTCGTCGAGAGCCATGACCGCCTCATTTTTCGCGAATCTTCACACAGAAGACTGACCGAAAACGTGAGAGGTAGAATTGAGGACTGCGTAACCCAGATAGAGAGTCTCAGTTGATGCATTGCACAAAGGAGATTAAGAGAGATATATAAGGAAAACATTTGAGATGATAAGAAATGGAAGCTGGGGAGAGCCACGACTATTTAGAAGGAGATATTATTTAACAACTCGGATATTCGCCAGTTTAAATCGTCACTGTTTTACCCATGTTGGGGGTAAAAGATGTTAAACAAAATAATTTTGTTCGAAATTCTTAGCCCCTGAAGAAGGCCGCAGAGTCCAACGGCTGAAACGTCGTACAAATAACAACAAAGATGAGGATAATCGTCCGAATAATGTAAATATTTCCTCATCTCAGAAAAGTAGACACAATTTTTTTGTCTTCATTCATATTACGAAACATTAGTTTTTTTTCAATATTTTGACCTCGACTCATATTTTGAAATCATAAAATAGTTTTTAAAATTTCAGAAATAAAAAATGAAAACAACACAAAAATTAAATTAAATTCATTTTATTTGCAAAATTAAAAATAAATTTCAATTTTTTAAATTCTTTTTTCTTAACGAATTTTGAAAATTTTTATTAAATTTTTTTCATCGTTTCGAAAATAAATAAACAATTTTTGTTGGGAAAGAAAAATATTTGCATAATATTGTGATTTTTGTGGGAATTTGTACAGAACTTTTTCCGGCAAAGCGGAAAAAATTCCTTCGTTTGTAGCAAAATAAAAAAGTTGAAATTTATTTGGAGTGAAATTCACAATTTCTTCTTTAAATTTTATTTTTTGAAGAATTTCTCCCTTTTGACTAAAAAGGAAGATTTTCGACATTTCACTTCTCGTCCCCCACAAATTCCCAGTCGTCGGATCGGCACGAAGGAGGGGGTCACCACCACCACCACCACCCCACCTCCCCTCCCACCCCCCAAGGTGAATTCTTTTGATTTCGGCTCCGGTTTCCGAAAAACAAACAATTTCTTTAAATTCCAAGTCACAAGTGAAAATTTGTTGTTGAAATTGACACAAAGAAAGAAAATCCTTTTCTGTGTGAATTGTTTTTTGTTTTTCTAAAAATGGGGGGCGTTTTTTTCTCTTCAAAAAGAAAATTCTTCCCCCCTCACCCAACCCCCAAGGACAACAGACGACGAAAATGTCTTGGGAAAGGCGACAAATGTCCCAGGGACGGAATCTTCCTCCTCCGTCCGTCAATTCCCATCGGCCAACAAAATCCCCAAACTCATCGAATTCTTTCACCGACGCGTCGTCCCAATCGCAGACAAAGACATGATCGTCTTCGTCGGTGGCGAGAATCGAGAGAATCCACCCCAGGTTCGAATCGTGGAGACGGTATTCTTTTTGGAGCTCTAAATCCCCGGATGTCCCGACCCTCGTAAACTCTATTATTTCTTTTCTAAGTGACTCCAAAGATTCGTGACACCATTTTGAAAATGGAAATGTCACCGTCAATTCCGATGTTTGGTGGAGGGGGGCAAACGATTGTGGGAGCCGCGATCTAAGCTCCGCTCCCACCAACCGTAATCCACAAACGACGTCCCCGTCTTCGGCGTCGTCCCCCAACAATTGGCCAACATTATGGCGCCAAATCTTGACCTTTTTCAAAAGGTCTTCTCCCTCCTTTAGGGAGAGGCGCCATTTTTCTAACGGCTTTCTCATATTGTCGGACAGCTCTTTCAAACACCGACGTGTCTCTTCCACGAACGTCTCGAAATCTTCCCACATTTCGGAACATTTCAAGTCGCAATCCATTGACAGTTGGTCAATGGATCGCCTCGTCTGTTCGTTCATTGCAAGGATCTGGGTTTCCATCTGACGGAGTTCTTGCTCCAGGGTGGGGCCGGCCGTCTTCTCCCTCGACGCCTCCTCCCTCACGGACAGCGGCCGAGGCGGACACTGGGGGGAAGAGGTCACGTGATCCACGTAACACGCGTCACAGAGGCAAAAGTTGCATCGGGCGCAGAAGGCGTCCTTCTGTTTGTGGTGCAGGTGACACTCGTCTGTCATGAGGACCCCCACGGCCTCATCCCTCGACATGCCGCTCAGGTCCCTGGTTTCGTGTGTTGGGTGGAATCTCCTGTGGTATTTCTCGCACTTCTGGCACAAGAGATTCTCGCAATCCGGGCACCAAATCTTGACGGTCGATTCGGTGCCGTCGTCTTCAAAACACCATTCGCATCTCCATTCTTTTAATTCCAGGTTTTGGCGCGTCATAATCTTCACCAAAAATGGTGAAAGTCTTAAAATGTCACGTGTCCCCACCGGGGCTTGGCATTGGGGACATTTGACGTCGTCCTGTGTCGCTGCTTCAAATCGGGCATCAAGGCAGGACCGACACAAAGAATGAAGACATGCCAATGTCTTCGAGGAGAGATCTAAATTTTGGTCACAGTTCGAACACGGGAATCTTTCAGTAAAACTGGCCGCCATTTGTAAAATTCCTTCAGAAAATCTGGAAAGAAAAATAAAAAAAGGTCAAAAGAAGGATAGAGTGATTATCAAGAAAGAAAGAAAGGAAGAAAGGGTAAAAGCTATAGAGAAAGGGGGAAGGGATTTCCAATTTGACGCCTTCACAATCACTTTTAACTTTCTCCTTTTATCCATTAAAATAATTATTTTTTTCTATTTCTTCAGATGATTTTTACTTTCTTCGAAAAATACACGGACTTCAAATAATTTTTAAAAATTATCTTCACTTATCACAGCTTAGTATGGCACAAGGCCAATAAAAGCAACAAAGATCGTTATATTTATATATTATAATCTTTCCAGTTTTTATTGTCCTTGTGCCATACTATATATGACGTGTCTATCAAATAACTGAATATGGCGGCTGTTATTAGCTTATTAAATCTTTTTTAATTAAAAATTAAGCGCTAGGGATTTAGACAGACAGACAGACAGATAAATAAATAGATCGACAGACAGACTGATATAAACTGTTATTTTGGATTTGATTTTATTAATGAAGAAAAAAGATTCTCTGAAAGAGATTCATGGAGGGAGATTATTTTTCTTTTCTTTTAAATAAACAGACAGACTAATAAATTGATTGACAATCCGTTAAAGACAGACAATTATAATTCTTAAATATTTTTGACACTGATGGATTGAGAGATAAATAAAAAAACTGGAAGTGAATGATAGAAATTGTTAGATTTTTACCAAAAAAATATTTTTTATTAATACAGAAAAGATTATCTGAAAAAAAATTTCTTTGAAATAGACAGACGGATCTTTTTTATTGACCTTGTGCCATACTAAATATTATCATATGTTAAATAATTTATTATGGCGGCCGGTTATCGTCTGCTTATTTGACAGAAAGATAAAAAATTGTCTGAAAGAGTGAGCGGGGTTTTTTTTTAATAGACAGACCGGCTGATAGATTGATGAATAGACAGACTGAGAGAAATTATTTTATTTTAATATATATATATATATTTTTTTTTTAGATAAAAAGATTTTCATGAATGAAGAAAATTTTCAAGGAGAAAAGGCGGGATTTTTTTATGTTATACAAATAAACAGACAAAAAGATGTCCGTCTATAAAAAAGGGAAAAAGGAATTTCTTTTCTTTTAAAAAAATAAATGGATAAACGGACCGAATTTTCCGAATTCTTACAAATTTTGTCCAAGCGAAATAAAAACGACGAAAGAAAAGCAAACAATTTCGACGAATAAATAAAAAAATAAAAAAAAAGAAGAGAAAAACTTCTAGAAATTTAATTTGTTTGAAGAGTCAAAAATAATGCAGTTTTAATTAAAGAAATGACCCCTAAATTGTGATTTTGAATCCTTCCCTGATTTTCCAACGAAAAAAGTAGAAAATGAAGACAGACAAAAAAATAGGGCGGGGTTCCTTTTTTTCTTTCACAAAAATAAAAAATGTCGCTTTATCTTTGCTTTTCTTGTGGGCGAAATGATTTTTAAAAAAAATCTTGGTGAGTCTTGTTATGTCCAAGGAAACATTTAAGAAGATTGGATGATTTGGAAATGGAGAAAATTCTTACTTACACTTGATTTCGATTTCAATTTGGGTGAAAATTGGTTTTCGTCAAAAAAAAAACGGGAGACAAAAATAAAACAAGTTTCTTCGTCGAATTTTCTGGAACGAATGTTAAAGCGCAAATGACGTACGGATGACGTCACTGGAATATAAGGCATTTGATTGGACGAAACATAAGACGCCACTCGAGTTTTGGTTTACGTGTTATAAGTGGGAGGAAGAGTGGGAAAAAAGAGAAGCAAGAGGGAGAACAAGTAACCATGGGAGAGGGGCGAATTCCTTCACTTTTTCTAAACAAAAATTGAAGAGAGTGAGTGAGAGAGAGAGAAAGAGAGAGAGAGAGAGAGAGAGAGAGAAAGAGAAAGAGAGAAAGTAAAATGTGGAGGATATTTTTTCAAAACGGGGAATTAATTAGTTAAATTATATATTTACAAATAGAAACATACAAATTCAAACACACGGAAACACACACACACACACACGCACACACACACACATATATATATATATATACACACACACATACAAAATATAATGATCAATAAATTTACTACTATTATACAAGTACATACACAGAGGCAGTCATACATATGTGTGTTTATAAATGCTCACACACATATAGATACACACCCATATAAAAGAAACAATAAATTTACAACTATGCACACATATCGACGAGGGAAAGAGAGAAGCAAAGGAGAGAGAACATCTATCGATGAAAGAGGGGAAAATTCTTATTTTCTAATAAAATTTTTACTTTAAAAATTCAAAGAAAACTTTTTATTTTACATTTTCGTTTTATTTACATATAAAAATGATACTTGATGGAATGAAATTCGATTTGATTCAGATTTATCAAAACTTTCAAGCCTGTTTTTGTTCTATAATTGTTTTTTTTTTCAGATTATTAATTTTTTTTTTGAATTTTTAAAGTAAAAAGTTTACTAGAAAATAAGAATTTGCTCGTCTCTCATCGATAGATGTTCTCTCTCCCTTGCTTCTCTCTTTCCCTCGTCTATATGTGTGTGTAGTTTTAACTTTATTGTTTCAGTTATGTGTGAATGTATTATTAATTATTAATTATAAATTATTAAATTTAAAAATAATTAATAGAACAAAAAAATAGACTTGGAATTTTTGATAAATCTGAATCAAATCGAATTTAATTCCATCAAGTATCATTTTATTTATATGTAAATAAAACGAAAATGTCGAATAAAAAGTTTTCTTTTAATATGAAAAAAGCTATTAAAATAAAGAGGAATTATTAGTAATATAAATACGATATCACTGAATAAATAAAATTTTGTCTTTGAAATAGACAGATGGATCTTTATTTTTACTGATCTTGTGCCATACTATATATTATCAGATGTTAAATAATTTATGATGACATCTGGTTATCGTCTGCTTATTTGACAGACAGATAAAAAAATTGTCTGAAAGAGAGACCAGTTTTTTTTTTGTTTTTTATTTTGACATTTAAGATAAAAAGATTTTCATGAATGAAGAAAACTATGTAAGAAAAAAACAGGGATTTTTTCATGTTTCACAAAGACAGACAGACGAACAAATTCTTTTAACAGTATTTTTTGTGTGTGTGTTTTTTTTTTTGCATAAAAAGATTTTCGTGAATGAAGAAAACTTTGAAAGAGAAAAAGAGGGGTATATATATATATATATATATATACAAGTATGGGTGGAATAATATTCCCCATCCAAAGAAACACTATTTTTAAAAAAGTGCTCAATACAAAGTAGAGCTAATAATAATAATAATATTTATTAATAAATTATAACATTGATATGTTATAATATATATATATATATGCACAAGGGAATGAAGCAAATATTAACAACATTCAAAACGTTAATTTAAAACAGTGCTCAATATAGAAATAGAGCTATTAATATTTATTATAAATTATAGTTTAGAACATGTACAAATTACAATCTATTACAAAATATACATGTCGTTTCGACATTAAAATGTCGGTGTCTCATCAGGCAGTAAACGGTATTTTTTAAAGGGAGATGGAACATTCGCCTCCTTATATTGGTAAATTTTGTGTGCGAGGTAAAGTGGGTAGAGAAAATGAGAAATCAGAATTGGGAATTGTAAAAGAGACATTGAACAAAAAGAGGAAAACGAGAGAGAAAGAGTCGGGTGGTTAAGGGATATAGTGAAAAAGTTCAGAGAAATGTCAGGTTTAACACTAGAAAATAAAGTGAGGTCATATATAGCCTTTGATGACCCGACGTTTGTGTTTTATAAAGAAAAGTAAGAAAATGTATAGGGGTGGGGGAAAGTAAGAGAAGATGAGTGAAGAAGAGAGAGGGTGTGAGAGACAGCATTACAGGCCAAGAGGGAGGGTTTTTTAAAAAAAAACCAGCCTGGCCTGAAATATCTGTATGAGTGAAATATAAAGCTACAATTTATTTTTTTTTAGAAAAACCTCAATTAGGTCAGAATTTGTAATATGAAATAAAGATAAAATTAGAGATAAAAAATGTCAGGAACCATGTTTCCTTTGTCTACAAGAAAAATGAAAATCATTAAATACATGAGCAGTGACATATTACTAAATCAGAGGAATGAAACCACAGTAAATTGTAAACACATTAAATAACTAACTTTACAATCATGCTAAAATTACAAAATCTAAAGTTCGAATCTCTAAAAACGATAAACCTCTTATAGTTTTAATCTTAGTGTTACGATATTCACTTTTAACTGTACGACCTTTCTCCTCATATTTTATCTCTAATTTTTATCTTTCGTTCATATTCCAAATTGTGACCTAATTAAGGTTTTCCTAAAAAAAAAAATAGGTTGAAACTCTTTTTAAATAAAAATATTGTAGCCTTAAACTTCACTAATACAAATTGTTTATCTACTACCAATTCTTGGTTTTAAAAATCTTGCAAACATCATATATATATATATATATATATATATATATATATAGGTACATTTTCCTTTTAAGTCCCGATGGCTTTTATCCCTTCAATTTTTTCCAAAACAGCCTTAATTCCGTGCAAATATATATGCTGAACTCAAATCAATTATTATTTATTGAAGTAACCTACTTTTATTGATATTAACGACCAGAAAAAAAACAACTTCTCGATCGTTTTGTCCCCTTTCTCAGAAATTTCGGCCTATTTACTTCCTGTACTTAAATTAATACGCTATTTTTTCGGTACTCTATTTCAGCAGAAAGTTGCGTGTTTTTGCGTTTTTTTTATTTTTTTTTTACTTAATGTTTTCCGACGGAAGTTAACTTTCCAATATATGAAAGTATAGAATTTTTTTTTGTTTTTGTTTTTGTTTTTTTTTTGGAACTTAATTTCAGAAGAAAATTAACTTTTAAATATATAAAAATAAGTAATAAATTTCACTTAATTTTTTCCGTCGAAAGTTAACTTTCAAATATATGAAAATATCGAATTTTTTCTGGAAATAAACTTTCAAAAATATGAAAATCAGTGATAAATGTAGTTTAATTAACCTTCAAATATATTGTGTGTTTTGTTTTTTTTTCTCTTTCCTTTTTTTTTTTTTTTTGGTACTTAATTTCAGACGAAAGTTAACTTTCAAATATATGAAAATATAGATGTTTTTTACGAAATTTAACTTTCAAATATGAAAGTAAATGCGTGTTTTTTCTTTTCTTTTTTTTTAATTTCAGAAGAAAGTTAACTTTCAAATATATGAAAATAAGTGTAGTTTTACTTAACCTTCATAAACATGAAAATACTTACAAATTATAAATAACAAAAAGAACAAAATAAACAATAAATTTACAACTATTATACACTTACATACCCACAAATTCACAATCACGCATATATAAAAATACACATGTGTATATAGATATACTCCAGTACATATGTCTGTGTATACACGCTTTCACACACATATATACATGCATTGACAGTACACATAATGAAACAATAAATTTACATCTATACACACATATAGAAGAGGGGAAAGAGAGAAGCAAGGGAGAGAGAACATCTATCGATGAGTGAGGGGAAAATTCTCTTTTTCCGTAAAGTTTTTACTGTGAAAATTCACAAAATTTAATAATTTCAAAAATAATTTATAGAACAAATAGACTTTAAATTTTTGATAAATCTGAATCAAATCGAATTTAATTCCATCAAGTATCATTTTATATGTAAATAAAACGAACATGTCAAATGAAATAAAGTTTAAAAACCATCGGGAATTATATCCGTGGGAGTTTTAAGTTTAAAATCGAATTCATATTCATTTAATTTCTTGTCAAATTTAAATCGAAAGAAAAAAAGTCAATAAAATATTTCAAATATTCGAAGGTAAATTTGTAGAGTTTTGTTTAATTTAAGAAGATCTACAATCACTTGGAAGTGACGAGAAAAATGAAATAAAATCGTACCAACTGGATATTATTTAAAAAAATATGACATGGAAAAAAAGTTTTTAGTTAGTAAATATGAAAAATAGTTATTAAAATAAAGAAAAATTATTTAGTAATATAAATAATATAACACTAGATAAAGTTGTTGTTTTTTTTTATTGTTTTGAAACAACGACAAAGTGAAACTAGTTTTCTTGACGAAATTCGGAGAAATGTGAAGTAAACAAATTATGATCAGGAAATTTCGATGACCTTTTACCTCGATCAAATGTCAAAGGCCATCTTTTCCTTTCCTTCTCTTTTCTTTTTAAATATATTTAACTACTTTATACTAAACCTTTCTTTTTATTGACGGATAAATATTACTATTAATTATACGTGTTCATTTTTCTCTCTCTCTCTCTCAATCACTTACTCTCACGCGTTCTCAAATAATACAATTTGTTCAGTCTGTTGACGAGTCTAATTTTAAAAAAATAAGTATATATATATATATATATATATATATATATAAGTGAATAAGGAAGGAAGCAAATATTAACAACATTCAAAACGTTAATTTAAAACAGTGCTCAATATAGAAATAGAGCTATTAATATTTATTATAAATTATAGTTTAGAACATGTACAAATTACAATCTATTACAAAATATACATGTCGTTTCGACATTAAAATGACGGTGTCTCATCAGGGAATAAACGGTATTTTTTAAAACTACAATTATCACTTATTTTCATATTTTTTAAAATTATATTAAAAAAAAAGGAATCAAAAAAAAAAAGAAAATGAAAAAAGAAAAACGCGCAAAAACTAGCAACTTTCTGCTGAAATTGAGTCCCGATAAAAAAAATAAATCGCTAAATCGCGTATTACTTTTATTAAAGGAAGTAAATAGGCCGAAATTTGTTTCTTACACCGAAAGTCATTCAGCTGCGAATGTAAGCCTGTAATGGGGACAAAACGATCGAGAAGTTGATTTTTTCTGGTCTTTAACATCAATAAAGGCTGGTTTCTTCAATAACTGATAGTGGATTTGAGTTTAGCAAATACATTTGCACGGAATTAAGACTATTTTGAAAAAATTTGAAAGGATAAAAGCCTTCGGGACCTAAACCGAAAATTTACCTGAATGTTAAAGTGCAAATGACGTACGGATGACGTCACTGGAATATAAGGCATTTGATTGGACGAAACATAACACGTCACTGGCGTGTTGGTTTACGTGTTTATAAGTGGGAGGAAGAGTGGGGAAAGAGAGAAGCAAGAGAGAGGACAAGTAACCAAGAGAGAGGGGCCAATTCTCTTTTTCTAAACAAAAATTGAAGAGAGAGAGAGAAAGAGAGAGAGAGAGAGAGAGAGAGAGAGAGAGAGATGTGGAAATCTTTTCAAAACAGGAATTAATTATTGTTAAATAAAATATTAAATAGAAACACACACACACACACACGGAAACACACACACACAAATATAATGATTAATAAATTTACAACTATTATAGTCATACATACACACACACGCATTCATATACATAGATATAAAATTATATATATATATATGTATAATAAGAAAAATTAAGACAGACACGTTATTTAATACGAAAAAAGCTATTAAAATAAAGAGAAATTATTAGTAATATAAAGAGTATATCACTGAATAGATAAAATTTTATCTTTGAAATAGACAGACGGTTCTTTATTGACCTTGTGCCATACTATATGTTATCAGATGTTAAATAAGTTATTATGGCGGACGGTTATCGTCTGCTTATTTGACAGACAGATAAAAAAAGATTTCTGAAAGCGAGTGTTTTTTTTCCTTTTTTCTTCTTTTAAGACCGGCCGATAGATTGATAGACAGACTGATATAAATTGTTTTATTTAGACATTTTCTTTTAGATAAAAAGATTTTCATGAAAACTTTCAAAGAGACAAGGGGAGACTTTTTCATGTTTTAGACTGACAGACGATCCGATATAAAAATATTTCATTTTCACAAAAGTATTCCGTTCATAAAAAAAAAGAAAATTGGAATTTTTTTTCATTTTAATAAATAAATGGATAAACCGACCGAGTTTTCCGAATTATTACAAATTGTGTCCAAGCGAAATAAAACGACGAAAGAAAAGCAAACAATTTCGACGAATAAAGAAAAAAAAAGAAAAAAAAAAGAGAAAAAAACATCAAAAATTAAATTTTTTGAGGCGATATAAAAATAAATAATGCAGTTTTAATTAAAGAGATGACCCCTAAATAGTGATTTTGAATCCTTCCCCGATTTTCCAACGAAAAAAGTAGAAAATGAAGACAGACAAAAAAAAATAGGGCGGGGTTCCTTTTTTTCTTTCACAAAAATCAAAAAAATGTCGCTTTATCTTTGCTTTTCTTGTGGGCGAAATGATGAAAAAAAATCTTGGTGAGTCTTGTTATGTCCAAGGAAACATTTAAGAAGATTGGATGATTTGGAAATGGAGAAAATTCTTACTTACACTTGATTTCGATTTCAATTTGGGTGAAAATTGGTTTTCGTCAAAAAAACGGGAGACAAAAATAAAACAAGTTTCTTCGTCGAATTTTCTGGAACGAATGTTAAAGCGCAAATGACGTACGGATGACGTCACTGGAATATAAGGTATTTGATTGGACGAAACATAACACGTCACTGAAGTTTTTGTTTACGTGTTATAAATGGGAGGAAGAGTGGGGAAAGAGAGGACATAAGAACAATGAGAGAGGGGAGAATTCTCTTACTTTTTCTAAACTAAAATTGAGGAGAAAAGTGTGTGTGTTTAGGTGTGTGTGTGTTTGTGTGTGTGTGAGAGAGAGAGAGGGAGTTCAATATGTGAAACATATCTTTTAAAAACAGGAAATAAAATAACATAAACACAGATGCACACACAAACACATATATATATATACATACACACAAATATAATGAAACAGTAAATTTAAAACTATTATACACATACATACCCACAAATACACAATCACGCACATATATAAAAATACACATGTATATATACATATACTCCAGTACATATGTATGTGTATACACGCTCACACACACATATATAGATACAAAAAATTTAAAACTATACACACATGTAGACGGGGGAAGAGAGAGAAGATGAAAATTATACAGGCATACATGCAGATAAACAGACACATACACACAAACATTTTGCCTTATATATATATATATATATATATATATATATATATATATATATTATCGATTTTCTGCACTATTATAAGAACTGCAACCTTGAAACTTCTGAATATAGTTTCTTATGCCTTTGTCAATGAGTGCATCAAATTTGATTAAAATCGGACCACTCCTTTTATAACTCGATTTTTTTCGATTATCTATTTTCGATATTTATCTGGGGTACCTCGACACAAAACCTAGCTAAGAACACTCGCAGACGCTTATAGTACAACTGTGTAAATTTTCAAGAAAATCGGTTCAGCCGTTTCGGAGGCTACAGGTAATGGACACACACATACAGACACACACACAGACACACACACACAGACAAAGTTCCATTTATTATATAAGTTTAGATAACTCTCTCTCTTTCTCTCTAATATTTGCTCTCTCTCACTCACTTACTCTCACGCGCTCTCAAACAATACAATTTGTTCAATCCATATTGAGGTTTCTAAGTTTTAAAAAATAAGTGCACACACACACACACACACACACACACACACACACACACACACACACACACACAGAGAGAGAGAGAGAGAGAAAAAATACGCAACATATCTTTTAAAAACAGGAAATACTGTTGGGTGTTGAATATTGCAGATACAAACATATGTCAATATATATATATATATATATATATATATACAGCTGTATAAATTTTGTACCTCCAGACATTTGTTTACATATATATATATAAAAACGTGATTTATATCGTTATACTTGTTTCGAAAAACTTCTTCGAAAACTTTCATACGAAGGAAAAAAACGGTTTTAATAAAGAAAAAAAGAAAGAGCTTAGGACAGAAATCAGCACGAAACCCAAACAAAAAAAGAAAAAAAATCCGACACGATTAACCATCTAACAGAAAGCGCTCAATACAAAGGTAGAGCGAACTAAATAGAACCTAATGAGCTAGACGAACCTACCTACCTAGGTTTATCCTAAATGGATCGTCAGGGAAAGCTGGCCAACTTTTCCTGACGATCCGTTTAGGAGAAACCTAGGTAGGTTCGTCTTGCGCATTTAAGGAACGAAGCAAATATTAACAACGTTCAAAACGTTAATTTAAAGCAGTGTTCAATATTGAAATAGTGCTATTAATATTTATTATAAATTATAGTTTAGAACATGTACAAATTACAATCTACTACAAAATGTACCTTTTGTTTCGACATTAAAATGGCAATGTCTCCTCAGTTAGTAAGCACTATTTTTTGAAGGGACATGGAACATTCGCTTCCTTATATTAGTAAATTTTGTGTGCGAGGTGAAGTGGGTAGAGAAAATGAGACATCAGAATTGGGAATTGTAAAAGAGACATTGAACAAAAAGAGGAAAACGAGAGAGAAAGAGTCGGGTGGTTAAGGGATATAGTGAAAAAGTTCAGAGAAATGTCAGGTTTAACACTAGAAAATAAAGTGAGGTCATATATAGCCTTTGATGACCCGACGTTTGTGTTTAATAAATAGAAGTAAGAAAATGTATAGGGGGTGGGAGGAAGTAAGAGAAGATGAGTGAATAAGAGAGAGGGTGTGAGAGACAGCATTACAGGCCAAGAGGGAGGGTTGATTTAAAAAAAAAACCCAGCCTGGCCTGGAATTGGTAGTGTATAATGATATCTGAATGAGTGAAGTATAAAGCTACAATTTGTTTTTAATAGAGTTTCAACCGAAATTTTTTTTAGAAAAACCTCAATTAGGTCAGAATTTTTTATATGAAATAAAGATAAAATTAGAGATAAAAATATAAGGAACCATGTTTCCTTTGTCTACAACAAAAAATGAAGTCATTAAATACATGAGGAGTGACATATTACTAAATCAAAGGCATGAAACCACAATAAATTGCAAACACATTAAATAACTAACTTTACAATCATGCTAAAATTACAAAATCTAAAGTTCGTATCTCTAGAAACGATAAACCTTTTATAGTTTTAATCTTAGTGTCACGATATTAACTTTTAACTGTATGACCTTTCTCCTCATATTTGATCTCTAATTTTTATCTTTAGTTCATATTCCAAATTCTGATCTAATTGAGGTTTTTCTAAAAAACTAGGTTGAAACTATTTAAATAAAAATTTTGTAGCCTCATACTTCACTAATACCAATTCTTGGTTTTAAAAATCTTGCAAACATTATATACATATATATATATATATATATATATATATATATATATATATATATAGAGAGAGAGAGAGAGAGAGAGAGAGAATTATGCAACATATCTTTTAAAAACAGGATAATGTTGGGCAAATTTTTGTCTTCATTTTCACCTGAAATTGAAGCCAAAATACGATGTTTAGAACGGCACATGATTAAACATAACAGACATTTATTGTCTGTCATATTTAACTCCACTATGTAATTTCTTGTAATTTCAAGAAATTAAAATTTGTGTCGAAAACATTTTTCAAACATTTACAAGAACAGAGAGACACTGAGATAGGTAGCCGGCCAGACTGATATATATATATATATATATATATATATTGCAGAACAAAGTGAAACTTGGTTTTGTTGGCGAAAATATGAAAATTAAAGCTTAGGTCTTTTTTTTATTTTTTTATTTTAAACCTCCTAAGATTTATATATACAAAAATACACATAAAATTGCGAAATATCAAGACTTGGGCCAAAGAAAAAAGAAGCTTATTATTTATCTGGTTGTTATGTCGTGTTAAAGAGACGAGAGACAGTAATACTGAGTAAAACTGTGAATTTCGGGTCAAATGTAAATAAAATAAGTAAAAAGTTTCCCATTATCTTCTGAAAAAAAAGAGATAACATTTTTGTTGACGTAGTTGTTAACCTACAATTTGGTATATAGATTAATGTTTTATTTCAATTCATTTGTTTTACTCATGTTCAACAATTACAAGGCTTAGAAGCCACTCAATGCAGTGGAATGCTGAATGAGGTTTGTATAGGGACCTTCAGTAATTCGTTGAAAAAATAAACAGCACAGTATATAGAAAAAAAGCCCCAAACTCAATAAAAATGAAGTTTTTCCATTAAAAGGTGTATATTATTTTTAAGAGGAAAGATCAAAGTAGATTTTAATCCGTTTTAACATGTTTGAAATTTGGGTAAAATTATTTTGGGTAACCAAATTGTTATCTGAGTTTACAATGGATAATGTAATATTACGTAACGAATTCTTTCCGGTGAAAAAATCATATTAATTTAGAAATTATTGCTAAATCAAATAATTGTGAGATTTTAATGAAACTTTCAGGACATATCCAGAAATGAATTAAATTATTTTTTAAATAATTATTTTTAGCAAATCTTCGTAAATATATATTTTTTACATCTGTTACCCCCACCCTCATTTAAATTCATGAAATTTTAAGAAATTAAATAAAGGACTTCTTGGGGAATGAAAATTATCTATTTTGTTTTTCAAACACATGTCATTTTTTCTGTGCTATTTCTTTAAACAGGAAAGACAGCAGAACATCCAGAATAGCATACCAAACTTTATGATTACTTGTCATTTGCTATCACCTAATATAAGCATTCATTTTCAAACAGCTGCAAATGATTTGATTGGCTTAAGATCAAGCAATCAACATGAATTAGTTTTTGGAGTTTAATGTGACTGTGCATTCTTCTTTCTAAATGTCTTTGGTTTCATCTCTGACCATGTTTAGATAAATGCTGTGGTCTGGTGTTAAAATCCAAAGAAGAATCTGCAATGTCATTGGCCCTGAACTGGAATCTTGGCTTCAGTTGTTTCCCCACCATCATGTTCCTCCCTTCTGCCATTTCTATTTTCATTGTAATTGTTCCGATGAACTTTCCTCTTTGACATCTTGACTTTACAATTTTTAAATGTAGTACTTGAGTGGTAGCTAGGTCCCATCATTCACAGTTGAAATGCCAAGATGTAATTACATGCTAACAGTTTCTCACTTGTGGAATTCTCTTCTTGTTTATTATTTTTTAGTCAACTTTGATCTTCAAAAATTTAAGTTTCATGTCAATTATTATCTTGTGTTTTCTTAATTCCATTTTATTCTCCTTCAGAATATTCCTTTTTCTCATATTCTTTCAAAAACGGTAAACCTTTGCATCACAGTGCCTTGCCTTGTTTGTTGTGAAAATAAAAAAAAAAACGTAAATGAATGAAAAAGGCTTCCAAAAATTCAATGTCTATCTTTCATGTTAACATTATCTGGAATTTGATGTGGAGTAAATCCTCTCCAAAATATCACTCCATTTTTGTGTTGCTGACTTCTAAATTGGCGAGGGCTGTTTCTGTGCCAATGAGGGTTGCACAGCATTTGTTGTTGAAAGAAACAGACGGGTAGGTCTTCATGTATTCGGTTGGCCTTTAAGTTTAATTTTCCTTTCTGTATTCAAAAGAAACCAAATGATTTTTTTCGTCATCAACTGAATCCCGAACGCAACATTTTGTACTTTTTTATATTTCCCTGTTGGCCTTGATTTTTGGTTTTTCCTTTTAGAATTCAAAGAAAACAGAATAATCAGTCTTCCATGTTTGGCCATCCACTTGAGTAGGTACACAAATTTATGTTTTTTGCTATTTTTTTTTTATAATCGTATCGCCCCAAGCAAAGCATTATACTGCCACTGTTGTGCAGCGGGTTACATAGTAGTAAAGTTATGAGAAGGAGTAACAGAATAAAGGGGGTGTCAGGAAGCGGATAGAAGAGGGATGAGAAGACTGCAGAAATAGCATAAGAGCATGAGAGAAAGGATGCAAGTTAGTGAGATGACTATTGACTTTACATTTAAATTCTTGGAGATTGTAGCTGTCGGGAAAAATTAATTGGAATAGAATTCCACAGCCGGGAAGTTCGAGAAATGTTTCACAGTAAAAGGGTGGAACCTAGTTGCTAATCTTGTGGCTCGAGTAAATTCGTTTATAGGAGGCACCAGTGAGCTTGGAAGAGAATTGGAAGAGAATTCCACAGCCGGGAAGTTCGAGAAATGTTTCACAGTAAAAGGGTGGAACCTAGTTGCTAATCTTGTGGCTCGAGTAAATTCGTTTATAGGAGGCACCAGTGAGCTATGTTCATCAGAGCAGAAGCCGTGAAAGTACTTGTAGTAGAGACACAGGGAAGTCACACTGCGCCGGTGAGAAAGTGACTGTATCCGAGCTGCCAAGTCGGGATCGATCACATTGCAGAATCTCCGTTGAATTTTGTCAAGAACATCTAGGTGTATAGCAGAAGCAACCGACCAGATATGGCAGCAGCATTCAATGTACAGTCGGATGGTAGATTTGTATTTGTGCAGGATTGTTTCAGGTGGAAAAAACTTCCTGGCCCTACACAGGGCAGATTTTTTAGCAGCGGATTTAGCTATGGATTCTATATAATCATTCCACTCGAGGTCTGTTGTGAGACTTAAGCCGAGGAGGCGCAGTGTTTTGCTTTCAGTGAGACGAGCCTGATCCATGCTAATGTTGTGTAGGAGCGATTGTCTCTGATGGTTAATAGATAGCACCTTCATTTTGGAAGCATTAAAATTCACGAGCCATTTCTTACCCCAGTCCGCCCCGGATCGGAGGTCATTTTCCATCTCGGCAGTGAGGTTTGCTTTGTCAGCCACAGCAGATTTTTGATCGATGTGATAGTAAACTGTAGAGTTATCAGTGTATCAGCCTAGTTAGGATCTTATTATATCTGGGAGATCGTTAATGTATAATAGATAAGGAAAACCATAGGACCTAGAATAGAGCCTTGCCGAACACTCGCAATCGTATGATAGTATTGGGAGGCATGTCCGCTCAATACTACCTTCATTGCGCAATTTGAAAGGAATGAATGGATAAGGTCAATCAATTGTCCAGTTATACCATAGCTCCGCAGTTTGCGTAGAAGGTCAGCATGCCAGACCCTGTCGAACGCTTTGGAAATATCCATGGCAACGGTTCGAGCTTCGCCGTTCTTGTCGAGAGCCTGGTGTATATACTCTTTGATGGTCGTTAGCATATCAGCAGTAGACCTGGTGAAGCGGAAACCATACTGTTTGTCAGAGAATTTAGGCTTTTTAGCGCCTCTTCCC
>JBBBDQ010002882.1:0-29117 GCA_037127315.1 Ascarosepion bandense | reverse complement strand
GAGACCGTATGATTCTACACATCAATTTACATAAGAATCAGCATTAATCTTGATATGCATGAAAATACACTAAATGCGCAGTTTTTGTTCTTTCAGTACAGTCATTTATATTGATCAGAATAAATTTTAAATGAGACCATAGGATTCTACACATCAATTTACATAAGAATCAGCATTAATATTGATATGCATGAAAATACACTAAATGCGCAATTTTCGGGCTTTCAGTACACTCATTTATATTGCTCAGAAACAATTTTAAATGAGACCATATGATTCTACACATGAATTTACATAAGAATCAGCATTAATCTTGATATGCATGAAAATACATTAAATGCGCAGTTTTTGGTCTTTTAGTACAGTCATTTATATTGATCAGAATCAATTTAAATGAGACCATATGATTCTACACATCAATTTACAAAAGAATCAGCATTAATCTTGATATGCATGAAAATTCACTAAATGCGCAATTTTCGGGCTTTCAGTACATTCATTTATATTGCTCAGAATCAATTTTAAATGAGACCATATGATTCTACACATCAATTTACATAAGAATCAGCATTAATCTTGATATGCATGAAAATACACAAAATGCGCAATTTTCGGGCTTTCAGTACACTCATTTATATTGCTCAGAATCAATTTTAAATGAAACCATATGATTCTACACATCAATTTACATAAGAATCAGCATTAATCTTGATATGCATGAAAATACACTAAATGCGCAATTTTCGGGCCTTCAGTACACTCATTTATATTGCTCGGAATCAATTTTGAATGTGACCATATGATTCTACACATCAATTTACATAAGAATCAGCATTAATCTTGATATGCATGAAAATACACTAAATGCGCAATTTTCGGTCTTTCAGTACACACATTTATATTGCTCAGAATCAATTTTAAATGAAACCATATGATTCTACATATCAATTTACATAAGAATCAGCATTAATCTTGATATGCATGAAAATACACTAAATGCGCAATTTTCGGGCTTTCAGTACACTCATTTATATTGCTCAGAATCAATTTTAAATGAAACCATATGATTCTACACATCAATTTACATAAGAATCAGCATTAATCTTGATATGCATGAAAATACACTAAATGCGCAATTTTCGCGCTTTCAGTACACTCATTTATATTGCTCAGAATCAATTTGAAATGAAACCATGTGATTCTACACATCAATTTACATAAGAATCAGCATTAATCTTGATATGCATGAAAATACACTAAATGCGCAATTTTCGGGCTTTCAGTACACTCATTTATATTGCTCAGAATGAATTTTAAATGAGACCGTATGATTCTACACATCAATTTACATATGAATCAGCATTAATCTTGATATGCATGAAAATACACTAAATGCGCAGTGTTTGGTCTTTCAGTACACTCATTTATATTGCTCAGAATCAATTTTAAATGAGACCATACGATTCCACACATCAATTTACATAAGAATCAGCATTAATCTTGATATGCATGAAAATACACTAAATGCGCAATTTTCGGGCTTTCAGTACACTCATTTATATTGCTCAGAATCAATTTCAAATGAAACCATATGATTCTACACATCAATTTACAAAAGAATCAATATTAATCTTGATATGCATGAAAATACACTAAATGCGCAGTTTTTGGTCTTTCAGTACAGTCATTTATATTGATCAGAATCAATTTTAAATGAGACCATATGATTCTACACATCAATTTACATAAGAATCAGCATTAATCTTGATATGCATGAAAATACACTAAATACGCAATTTTCGGGCTTTCAGTACACTCATTTATATTGCTCAGAATCAATTTTAAATGAAACCATATGATTCTACACATCAATATACATAAGAATCAGCATTAATCTTAATATGCATGAAAATACACTAAATGCGCAATTTCGGTCTTTCAGTACACTCATTTATATTGCTCAGAATCAATTTTAAATGAGACCATATCATTCTACACATCAATTTACATAAGAATCATCATTAATCTTGATATGCATGAAAATACACTAAATGCGCAATTTTCGTGCTTTCAGCACACTCATTTATATTGCTCAGAATCAATTTTAAATGAGACCATATGATTCCACACATCAATTTACATAAGAATCAGCATTAATCTTGATATGCATGAAAATACACTAAATGCGCAATTTTCGGTCTTTCAGTACACTCATTTATATTGCTCAGAATCAATTTAAATGAAAGCATATGATTCTACACATCAATTTACATAAGAAACAGCATTAATCTTGATATGCATGAAAATACACTAAATGCGCAATTTTCGGGCTTTCAGTACACTCATTTATATTGCTCAGAATCAATTTTAAATGAAACCATATGATTCTATACATCAATTTACATAAGAATCAGCATTAATCTTGATATGCATCGAAATACACTAAATGCGCAATATTCGGGCTTTCAGTACACTCATTTATATTGCTCAGAATCAATTTAAAATGAGACCGTATGATTCTACACATCAATTTACATAAGAATCAGCATTAATCTTGATATGCTTGAAAATACACTAAATGCGCAGTTTTTGTTCCTTCAGTACAGTCATTTATATTGATCAGAATAAATTTTGAATGAGACCATAGGATTCTACAGATCAATTTACATAAGAATCAGCATTAATCTTGATATGCATGAAAATTCAATAAATGCGCAATTTTCGGGCTTTCAGTACACTCATTTATTTTGCTCAGAAACAATTTTTTATGAGACCATATGATTCTACACATCAATTTACATAAGTATCAGCATTAATCTTGATATGCATGAAAATACACCAAATGCGCACTTTTTGGTCTTTCAGTACAGTCATTTATATTGATCAGAATCAATTTTAAATGAGACCATATGATTCTACACATCAATTTACAAAAGAATCAGCATTAATCTTGATATGCATGAAAATACACTAAATGCGCAATTTTCGGGCTTTCAGTACATTCATTTATATTGCTCAGAATCAATTTTAAATGAGACCATATTATTCTGCACATCAATTTACATAAGAATCAGCATTAATCTTGATATGCATGAAAATACACTAAATGCGCAATTTTCGGGCTTTCAGTACACTCATTTATATTGCTCAGAATCAATTTTAAATGAGACCACATTATTCTGCACATCAATTTACATAAGAATCAGCATTAATCTTAATATGCATGAAAATACACAAAATGCGCAATTTTCGGGCTTTCAGTACACTCATTTATATTGCTCAGAATCAATTTTAAATGAAACCATATGATTCTACACATCAATTTACATAAGAATCAGCATTAATCTTGATATGCATGAAAATTCACTAAATGCGCAGTTTTTGATCATTCAGTACACTCATTTATACTGATCAGAATCAATTTTAAATGAGACCATATGATTCTACACATCAATTTACATAAGAATCAGCATTAATCTTGATATGCATGAAAATACACTAAATGCGCAATTTTCGGGCTTTCAGCACATTCATTTATATTGATCAGAATCAATTTTAAATGAGACCATATTATTCTACACATCAATTTACATAAGAATCAGCATTAATCTTGATATGCATGAAAATACACAAAATGCGCAATTTTCGGGCTTTCAGTACACTCATTTATATTGCTCAGAATCAATTTTAAATGAAACCATATGATTCTACACATCAATTTACATAAGAATCAGCATTAATCTTGATATGCATGAAAATACACTAAATGCGCAATTTTCGGGCTTTCAGTACACTCATTTATATTGCTCAGAATCAATTTTCAATGAGACCATATGATTCTACACATCAATTTACATAAGAATCAGCATTAATCTTGATATGCCTGAAAATACATTAATGCGCAATTTTCGGGCTTTCAGTACACTCATTTATATTGCTCAGAATCAATGTTAAATGAGACCATATTATTCTACACATCAATTTACATAAGAATCAGCATTAATCTTGATATGCATGAAAATACACTAAATGCGCAATTTTCGGGCTTTCAGTACACTCATTTATATTGCTCAGAATCAATTTTAAATGAAACCATATGATTCTACACATCAATTTAAATAAGAAACAGCATTAATCTTGACATGCATGAAAATACACTAAATGCGCAATTTTCGGGCTTTCAGTACACTCATTTATATTGCTCAGAATCAATTTTAAATGAAACCATATGATTCTATAAATCAATTTACATAAGAATCAGCATTAATCTTGATATGCATCGAAATACACTAAATGCGCAATATTCAGGCTTTCAGTACACTCATTTATATTGCTCAGAATCAATTTTAAATGAGACCGTATGATTCTACACATCAATTTACATAAGAATCAGCATTAATCTTGATATGCATGAAAATACACTAAATGCGCAGTTTTTGTTCTTTCAGTACAGTCATTTATATTGAACAGAATAAATTTTAAATGAGACCATAGGATACTACACATCAATTTACATAAGAATCAGCATTAATCTTGATATGCATGAAAATACACTAAATGCGCAATTTTCGGGCTTTCAGTACACTCATTTATATTGCTCAGAAACAATTTTAAATGAGACCATATGATTCTACACATGAATTTACATAAGAATCAGCATTAATCTTGATATGCATGAAAATACATTAAATGCGCAGTTTTTGGTATTTCATTACAATCATTTATATTGATCAGAATCAATTTTAAATGAGACCATATGATTCTACACATCAATTTACAAAAGAATCAGCATTAATCTTGATATGCATGAAAATTCAATAATGCGCAACTTTCGGGCTTTCAGTACATTCATTTATATTGCTCAGAATTAATTTTAAATGAGACCATATGATTCTACACATCAATTTACATAAGCATCAGCATTAATCTTGATATGCATGAAAATACACCAAATGCGCAATTTTCGGGCTTTCAGCACATTCATTTATATTGCTCAGAATCAATTTTAAATGAGACCATATTATTCTACACATCAATTTACATAAGAATCAGCATTAATCTTGATATGCATGAAAATACACAAAATGCGCAATTTTCGGGCTTTCAGTACACTCATTTATATTGCTCAGAATCAATTTTAAATGAAACCATATGATTCTACACATCAATTTACATAAGAATCAGCATTAATCTTGATGTGCATGAAAATACACTAAATGCGCAATTTTCGGGCTTTCGGTACACTCATTTATATTGCTCAGAATCAATTTTAAATGAGACCATATGATTCTACACATCAATTTACATAAGAATCAGCATTAATCTTGATATGCATGAAAATACACTAAATGCGCAATTTTCGGGCTTTCAGTACACTCATTTATATTGCTCAGAATCAATTTTAAATGAGACCATATGAATCTACACATCAATTTACATAAGAATCCGCATTAATCTTGATATGCATGAAAATACACTAAATGCGCAATTTTCGGGCTTTCAGTACACACATTTATATTGCTCAGAATCAATTTGAAATGAAACCATATGATTCTACATATCAATTTACATAAGAATCAGCATTAATCTTGACATGCATGAAAATACACTAAATGCGCAATTTTCGGGCTTTCAGTACACTCATTTATATTGCTCAGAATCAATTTTAAATGAAACCATATGAATCTACACATCAATTTACATAAGAATCCGCATTAATCTTGATATGCATGAAAATACACTAAATGCGCAATTTTCGGGCTTTCAGTACACTTATTTATATTGCTCAGAATGAATTTTAAATGAGACCGTATGATTCTACACATCAATTTACATAAGAATCAGCATTAATCTTGATATGCATGAAAATACACTAAATGCGCAAATTTCGGGCTTTCAGTACACTCATTTATATTGCTCAGAATCAATTTTAAATGAAACCATTTGATACTACACATCAATTTACATAAGAATCAGCATTAATCTTGATATGCAGGAAAATACACTAAATGCGCAATTTTCGGTCTTTCAGTACAGTGATTTCTATTGCTCAGAATCAATTTTAAATGAAACCATATGATTCTACACATCAATTTACATAAGAATCAGCATTAATCTTGATATGCATGAAAATACACTAAATGCGCAATTTTCGGGCTTTCAGTACACTCATTTATATTGCTCGGAATCAATTTAAATGAGACCATATGATTCTACAAATCAATTTACATAAGAATCAGCATTAATCTTGATATGCATGAAAATACACTAAATGCGCAATTTTCGGTCTTTCAGTACACACATTTATATTGCTCAGAATCAATTTTAAATGAGACCGTATGATTCTACACATCAATTTACATAAGAATCAGCATTAATCTTGATATGCATGAAAATACACTAAATGCGCAATTTTCGGGCTTTCAGTACACTCATTTATATTGCTCAGAATCAATTTTAAATGAGACCGTACGATTCTACACATCAATTTACATATCAATCAGCATTAATCTTGATATGCATGAAAATACAGTAAATGCACAGTGTTTGGTCTTTCAGTACACTCATTTATATTGATCAGAATCAATTTTAAATGAGACCATACGATTCTACACATCAATTTACATAAGAATCAGCATTAATCTTGATATGCATGAAAATACACTAAATGCGCAATTTTCGGGCTTTCAGTACACTCATTTATATTGCTCAGAATCAATTTTAATTGAATCCATATGATTCTACACATCAATTTACATAAGAATCAGCATTAATCTTGATATGCATGAAAATACACTAAATGCGCAAATTTCGGGCTTTCAGTACACTCATTTATATTGCTCGGAATCAATTTTAAATGAAACCATGTGATTCTACACATCAATTTACATAAGAATCAGCATTAATCTTGATATGCATGAAAATAGACTAAATGCGCAATTTTCGGTCTTTCTGTACAGTCATTTATATTGCTCAGAATCAGTTTTAAATGTAACCATATGATTCTACACATCAATTTACATAAGAATCAGCATTAATCTTGATATGCATGAAAATACACTAAATGCGCAATTTTCGGGCCTTCAGTACACTCATTTATATTGCTCGGAATCTATTTTAAATGTGACCATATGATTCTACACATCAATTTACATAAGAATCAGCATTAATCTTGATATGCATGAAAATACACTAAATGCGCAATTTTCGGGCTTTCAGTACACTCATTTATATTGCTCTGAATCAATTTTAAATGAAACCATATGATTTTACACATCAATTTACATAAGAATCAGCATTAATCTTGATATGCATGAAAATACACTACATGCGCAATTTTCGGGCTTTTAGTACACACATTTATATTGCTCAGAATCAATTTTAAATGAGACAGTATGATTCTACACATCAATTTACATATGAATCAGCATTAATCTTGATATGCATGAAAATTCACTAAATGCGCAATTTTCCGGCTTTCAGTACACTCATTTATATTGCTCAGAATCAATTTTAAATGAGACCATATGAAACTACACATCAATTTACATAAGAATCCGCATTAATCTTGATATGCATGAAAATACACTAAATGCGCAATTTTCGGTCTTTCAGTACACACATTTATATTGCTCAGAATCAATTTTAAATGAAACCATATGATTCTACATATCAATTTACACAAGAATCAGCATTAATCTTGATATGCATGAAAATACACTAAATGCGCAATTTTTGGGCTTTCAGTACAATCATTTATATTGCTCAGAATCAATTTTAAATGAAACCATATGATTCTACACATCAATTTACATAAGAATCACCATTAATCTTGATATGCATGAAAATACACTAAATGCGCAGTTTTTGGTCTTTCAGTACAGTCATTTATATTGATCAGAATCAGTTTTAAATGTAACCATATGATTCTACAAATCAATTTACATAAGAATAAGCATTAATCTTGATATGCATGAAAATACACTAAATGCGCAATTTTCGGGCCTTCAGTACACTCATTTATATTGCTCGGAATCAATTTTGAATGTGACCATATGATTCTACACATCAATTTACATAAGAATCAGCATTAATCTTGATATGCATGAAAATACACTAAATGCGCAATTTTCGGTCTTTCAGTACACACATTTATATTGCTCAGAATCAATTTTAAATGAAACCATATGATTCTACATATCAATTTACATAAGAATCAGCATTAATCTTGATATGCATGAAAATACACTAAATGCGCAATTTTCGGGCTTTCAGTACACTCATTTATATTGCTCAGAATCAATTTTAAATGAAACCATATGATTCTACACATCAATTTACATAAGAATCAGCATTAATCTTGATATGCATGAAAATACACTAAATGCGCAATTTTCGCGCTTTCAGTACACTCATTTATATTGCTCAGAATCAATTTGAAATGAAACCATGTGATTCTACACATCAATTTACATAAGAATCAGCATTAATCTTGATATGCATGAAAATACACTAAATGCGCAATTTTCGGGCTTTCAGTACACTCATTTATATTGCTCAGAATGAATTTTAAATGAGACCGTATGATTCTACACATCAATTTACATATGAATCAGCATTAATCTTGATATGCATGAAAATACACTAAATGCGCAGTGTTTGGTCTTTCAGTACACTCATTTATATTGCTCAGAATCAATTTTAAATGAGACCATACGATTCCACACATCAATTTACATAAGAATCAGCATTAATCTTGATATGCATGAAAATACACTAAATGCGCAATTTTCGGGCTTTCAGTACACTCATTTATATTGCTCAGAATCAATTTTAATTGAATCCATATGATTCTACACATCAATTTACATAAGAATCAGCATTAATCTTGATATGCATGAAAATACACTAAATACGCAATTTTCGGGCTTTCAGTACACTCATTTATATTGCTCAGAATCAATTTTAAATGAAACCATATGATTCTACACATCAATATACATAAGAATCAGCATTAATCTTAATATGCATGAAAATACACTAAATGCGCAATTTCGGTCTTTCAGTACACTCATTTATATTGCTCAGAATCAATTTTAAATGAGACCATATCATTCTACACATCAATTTACATAAGAATCATCATTAATCTTGATATGCATGAAAATACACTAAATGCGCAATTTTCGTGCTTTCAGCACACTCATTTATATTGCTCAGAATCAATTTTAAATGAGACCATATGATTCCACACATCAATTTACATAAGAATCAGCATTAATCTTGATATGCATGAAAATACACTAAATGCGCAATTTTCGGTCTTTCAGTACACTCATTTATATTGCTCAGAATCAATTTAAATGAAACCATATGATTCTACACATCAATTTACATAAGAAACAGCATTAATCTTGATATGCATGAAAATACACTAAATGCGCAATTTTCGGGCTTTCAGTACACTCATTTATATTGATTAGAATCAATTTTAAATGAGCCCGTATGTTTCTACACATCAATTTACATAAGAATCAGCATTAATCTTGATATGCATGAAAATACACTAAATGCGCAGTTTTTGATATTTCAGTACACTCATTTATATTGATCAGAATCAATTTTAAATGAGACCATATGATTCTACACATCAATTTACATAAGAATCAGCATTAATCTTGATATGCATGAAAATACATTTAATGCGCAATATTCCAGATTTCAGTACACTCATTTATATTGCTCAGAATCAATTTTAAATGAGACCGTATGATTCTACACATCAATTTACATAAGAATCAGCATTAATCGTGATATGCATGAAAATACGCTTAATGCGCAATTTTCGGGCTTTCAGTACAGTCATTTCTATTGCTCCGAATCAATTTTAAATGAGACCATATTATTCTACACATCAATTTACATAAGAATCAGCATTAATCTTGATATGCATGAAAATACACTAAATGCGCAATTTTCGGGCTTTCAGCACACTCATTTATATTGCTCGGAATCAATTTTAAATGAGACCATATGATTCTACACATCAATTTACATAAGAATCAGCATTAATCTTGATATGCATGAAAATACACTAAATGCGCAATTTTCGGACTTTCAGTACACTCATTTATATTGCTCAGAATCAATTTTAAATGAAACCATATGATTCTACACATCAATTTACATAAGAGTCGTCAGCATTAATCTTGATATGCATGAAAATACACTAAATGCGCAATTTTCGGGCTTTCAGTACACTCATTTATATTGATCAGAATCAATTTCAAATGACACCATATGATTGTACACATCAATTTACATATGAATGAGCATTAATCTTGATATGCATGAAAATACACTAAATACCCCATTTTTGGGCTTTCAGTACACTCATTTATATTGCTCAGAATCAATTTTAAATGAGTGTATTGCTCAGAATAATTTTAAGTGAGACCATATGATTCTACACATCAATTTACCTAATAATCAGCATTATTCTTGATATGCATGAAATTACACTAAATGGGCAATTTTCGGGCTTTCAGTACACTCATTTCTATTGCACAGAATCAATTTTAAATGAGACCATATGATTCTACACATCAATTTACATGAGAATCGGCATTAATCTTGATATGCATGAAAATACACTAAATATGCAATTTTCGCGCGTTCAGTACTCACATTTATATTGCACAGAATCAATTTTAAATGAGACCATATGATTCTACACATCAATTTACATAAGAATCAGCAATAATCTTGATATGCATGAAAATAGACTAAATGGGCAATTTTCGGGCTTTCAGTACTTTCATTTATATTGCACAGAACCAATTTTAAATGAGTCCATATGATTCTACACATCAATTTACATAAGAATCAGCATTAATCTTGATATGCATAAAAGTACATTAATGCGCAATTTTCGGGCTTTCAGTACACTCATTTATATTGCTCAGAATCAAATTTAACTGAGACCATATGATTCTACACATCAATTTTCATAATAATCAGCATTATTCTTGTTATGCATGAAATTACACTAAATGCGCAATTTTCGGGCTTTCAGTACACTCATTTCTATTGCACAGAATCAATTTTAAATGAGACCATATGATTCTACACATCAATTTACATAATAATAAGCATTAATCTTGATATGCATGAAAATACACTAAATAAGCCATTTTTTGGATATCAGTACACTCATCTATATTGCTCAGAATCAATTTTAACTGACACCATATGATTCTACAGTTCAATTTACATAAGAATCAGCATTAATCTGGATATGCATGAAAATACAATAAATGCGCAATTTTCGGGCAATCATTACCCTCATTTATATTGCTCAGAATCAATTATAAATGAGACCATATGATTCCACACATCAATTTACATAAGAATAAGCATTAATCTTGATATGCATGAAAATACGCTAAATGCCCAATTTTCGGGCTTTCAGTACACTCATTTATATTGCTCAGAATCAATTTTAAATGAGACCATATGATTCTATACATCAATTTACATAAGAATCAGCATTAATCTTGATATGCATGAAAATACACTAAATGCGCAAATTTCGTGCTTTCAGTACACTCATTTATATTGCTCAAAATAATTTTTAAAAGAGACCATATGATTCTACACATCAATTTACATAAGAATCAGCATTAATATTGATATGCATGAAAATACACTAAATGCCCAATTTTCGGTCTTTCAGTACACTCATTTATTTTGCTCAGAATCAATTTTAAATGAGACCATATGATTCTACACATCAATTTACATAAGAATAAGCATTAATCTTGATATGCATGAAAATACACTAAATACGCCATTTTTGGGATTTCAGTACACTCATTTATATTGCTCAGAATCAATTTTAAATGAGACCATAAGATTTTACACATGAATTTACATAAGAATCAGCATTAATCTGGATATGCATGAAAATACACTAAATGGGCAATTTTCGGGCTTTCAGTACACTCATTTATATTGCTCAAAATCATTATTAAATGAGACCATATGATTCAACACATCAATTTACCATAGAATCAGCATTAATGTTGATATGCATGAAAATACACTAAATGCGCAATTTTCGGGCTTTCAGTACACTCATTTATATTGCTCAGAAGCAATTTAAAATGAGACCATATGATTCTACACACCAATTTACATAAGAAGCAGCATCAATCTTGATATGCATGAAAATACACTAAATGGGAAAATTTCGGGCTTTCTGTACACTCATTTCTATTGCACAGAATCAATTTTAAATGAGACCATATGATTCTACACATCAATTTACATAAGACTCAGCATTAATCTTGATATGCATGAAAATACACTACATGCGCCATGTTTGGGCTTTCAGTACACTAATTTATATTTCTCACAAACAATTTTAAATTAGACCATATGATTCTACACATCAATTTACATATGAATCATCATTAATCTTGACATGTATGGAAATACACTAAATGCGCAAATTTCGGGCTTTCAGTACACTCATTTATATTGCTCAAAATATTTTGAAATGAGATCATATGATTCTACACATCAATTTACATAAGAATCAGCATTAATCTTGATATTCATGAAAATACATTAATGAGCCATGTTTGGGCTTTCTGTACACCCATTTATATTGCTCAGAATCAATTTTAAATGAGACCATATGATTCTACACATCAATTTACATAAGAATCAGCATTAATCTTGATGTGCATGGAAATACACTAAATGCGCCATTTTTGGGCTTTCAGTACACACATTTATAATGCTCAGAATCAATTTTAAATGAGACCATGTCATTCTACACATCAATTTACATAAGATACCGCATGAATCTTTATCTGCATGAAAATTCACTAAATGAGCCATATTTGGCTTTCAGTACACTCATTTATATTGCTCAGAATCAATTTTAAATGAGACCATATGATTGTAAACATCATTTACATAAGAATCAGCATTAATCTTGATGTCCATGAAAATACACTAAACGCGCAATTTTCGGAAATATCAGTACTCTCATTTCTATTGCACAGAATCAATTTTAAATGAGACAAAATGATTCTACACATCAATTTATATAAGATTCAGCATTAATCTTGATATGCATGAAAATACACTAAATGCGCCATTTTTGGGCTTTCAGTACACTCATTTATATTGCTCGAAATCATTTTTAATAGAGAACATATGATTCTACACATCAATTTACATAAGAATCAGCATTAATATTGACATGCATGAAAATACAATAAATGCGCCATTTTTGGGCTTTCAGTATACTCATTTATATTGCTCAAAATCAATTTTAAATGAGACCATATGATTCTACACATCAATTTACATAAGAGTCAGCATTAATCTTGATATGCATGAAAATACATTAAGTGCGCAATTTTCTGGTTTTCAGGACACTCATTTATATTGCTCAGAATCAATTTTAATGAGACCATATGATTCTACACATCAATTTACAATAAGAATCAGCATTAATCTTGATATGCATGAAAATACACTAAATGCGCAACTTTCGGGCTTTCAGTACACTCATTTATATTGCTCAGAATCAATTTTAAATGAGAGCATAGGTTCTACACATCAATTTACATAAGAATCAGCATTAATCTTGATATGCATGAAAATACACTAAATGCGCCATTTTTGGGCTTTCAGTACACTCATTAATATTGCTCAGAATCATTTGTAAATGAGACCATATGATTCTACACATCAATTTACATAAGAATCAGCATTACTCTTGATATGCATGAAAATACACTAAATGCGTCATATTTGGGCTTTCAGTACACTCATTTATATTGCACAAAATCAATTGTAAATGAGACCATATGATTCTAGACATCAATTTACATAAGAATCAGCATTAATCTTGATATGCATGAAAATACACTAAATGCGCAATTTTCGGGCTTTCAGTACATTCATTTATATTGCTCAAAATCAATGTCAAATGAGACCATATGATTCTACACATCAATTTACATAAGAATCAGCATTAATTTTGATATGCATGAAAATACAATAAATGCGCAATTTTCGGGCTTTCAGTACAATCATTTATATTGCTCAGAATCAATTTTAAATGAGACCATATGATTTTACACATCAATTTACATGAGAATCAGCATTAATCTTGATAGGCATGAAAATACACTAAATGCGCAATTTTCGGGCTTTCAGTACAGTCACTTATATTGCACAGAATCAATTTTAAATGAGACCATATGATTCTACACATCAATTTACATAAGAATCAGCATTAATCTTGATATGCATGAAAATACATTAAATGCGCAATTTTCGGGCTTTCAGTACACTCATTCTATTGCACAGAATCAGTTTTAAATGAGACCATATGATTCTACACATAAATTTACATGAGAATCAGCATTAATCTTGATATGCCTGAAAATACACTAAATGCGCAATTTTCGGGTTTTCAGTACACTCATTTATATTGCTCAGAATCAATTTTAAATGAGACCAAATGATTCTTCTCATCAATTTACATAAGAATCAGCATTAATCTTGATATGCATGAAAATACACTAAATGCGCAATTTTTGAGCTTTCAGTACACTCATTTATATTGCTCAGAATCAATTTTAAATGAGACCATATGATTCT
The DNA here is from genome assembly GCA_037127315.1 of Ascarosepion bandense. Lineage (NCBI taxonomy): Eukaryota > Metazoa > Mollusca > Cephalopoda > Sepiida > Sepiidae > Ascarosepion > Ascarosepion bandense. The sequence goes on along the minus strand of JBBBDQ010002882.1, from coordinate 14,432 downwards.
ACACATCAATTTACATAAGAATCAGCATTAATCTTGATATGGATGAAAATACACTAAATGGGCAATTTTCGTGCTTTGAGTACACTCATTTCTATTGCACAGAATCAATTTTAAATGAGACCATATGATTCTACACATCGATTTACATAAGAATCAGCATTAATCTTGATATGCATGAAAGTACATAAAATGCGACATTTTTGGGCTTCCAGTACACTCATTTATGTTGCTCAGAATCAATTTTAAATGAGACCATATGATTATACACATCAATTTTCATAAGATTCAGCATTAATCTTGATATGCATGTAAATACAATATATGCGCCAAATTTGGGCTTTCAGTACACTCATTTATATTGCTCAAAATCGTTTTACATCAGATCATATTATTCTACACATCAATTTACATAAGAATCAGCATTAATCTTGATATGCATGAAAATACACGAAATAAGCAATTTTCCGGCTTTCAGTACACTCAGTTATATTGCTCAGAATTATTTTCAAATGAGACCATATGATTCTACACATCAATTTACATAAGAATCAGTATTAATCTTGATATGCTTGAAAATACAGTAAATGCGCAATTTTCGGGCTTTCAGTACACTCATTTATATTGCTCAGAATCAATATGATTCTACACATAAATTTACCTAAGAATCAGCATTAATCTTGATATGCATGAAAATACACTAAATGCGCCATCTTTGGGCTTTCAGTACACTCATTTATATTGCTAAAAATCATTTTTAAATCAGGCCATATGATTCAAACATATCAATTTACCTAAGAATCAGAATTAATCTTGGTATGCATGAAAATACACTAAATGCGCAATTTTCGGGCTTTCAGTACAGTCATTAATATTGCACAGAATCAATTTTAAATGAGAACATATGATTCTACACATCAATTTACATAAGAATCTGCATTAATTTTGATTTTCATTAAAATACACTGAATGCGCAATTTTCGGGCTTTCAGTACACTCATTTATATTGCTCAGAATCAATTTTAAAAGAGACCATATCATTCTACACATCAATTTACGTAAGAATCAGCATTAATCTTGATATGCATGAATATACACTAAATGCGCAAATTTCATGCTTTCAGTACTCTCATTTATATTACTCAAAATCATTTTTAAATGAGACCATATGATTCTACACATCAATTTACCTAAGAAACAGCATTACTCTTGATATGCATGAAAATACACTAAATGCGCAATATTCGGGCCTTCAGTACACTCATTTATATTGCTCAGAATCAATTTCAAATGAGACCGTATGAATCTACACATCAATTTACATAAGAATCAGCATTAATCTTGAAATACATGAATATACACAAAATGCGAAATTTTCGGGCTTTCAGTACACTCATTTATAATGCTCAGAACCAATTTTAAATTAGACCATATGATTCTACACATCAATTGACATGAGAATCTGCATTAATCTTGATATATAAGAAAATATTCTAAATGCGCCATTGTTGGGCTTTCAGTACGCTCATTTATATTGCTCAGAATCAATTTTATATGAGACCATATGATTCTACACATCAATTTACATAAGAATCAGCATTAATCTTGATATGCATGAAAATACACTAAATGTGCCATTTTTAAGGCTTTCAGTACACTCATTTATATTGCTCAGAATCAATTTTAAATGAGACCATATGATTCTACACAACAATTTACATAAGAATCAGCATTAATGTTGATATTCTTGAAAATACACTAAATGCGCACTGCTCTTGATTTCAGTACACTTATTTATATTGCTCAGAATCAATTTGAAATGAGACCATATGATTCTACTCATCAATTTACATAGGAATCAGTATTAATCTTGATATGCATGAAAATACACTAAATGTGCAATTTTGGGGCTTTCATTACACTCATTTATATTGCTCAGAATCAATTTTAAATGAGACCATATCATTCTACTCATCAATTTACATAAGTATCTGCATTAATCTTGATATGCAAGAAAAAACACTAAATGCGCCATTGTTGGGCTTTCAGTACGCTCATTTATATTGCTCAGAATCATTTAAAATGTGGCCATATGATTCAACACATCAATTTACATAAGAATCAGCATTAATCTTGATATGCATGTAAATACATTAATGCGCCATTTTCGGGCTTTCAGTACACTCATTTATATTGCTGAAAATTAGTTTTAAATGAGACCATATGATTCTACACATCAATTTACATAAGAATCAGCATTAATCTTGATATGCATGAAAATACACTAAATGCGCAATTTTCGGGCTTTCAGTACACTCATTTATATTGCTCAGAATCAATTTCAAATGAGACCATATGATTCTACACATCAATTTACATAAGAATCAGCATTAATCTTGATATGCAAGAAAATACACTAAATGCGCCATTGCTGGACTTTCAGTACGCTCATTTATATTGCTCAGAATAAATTTCAAATGAGACCATATGATTCTACGCATCAATGTACATAAGAATCAGCATTAATCTTCATATGTATGAAAATACACTAAATGCGCAATATTCGGGCTTTCAGTACACTTATTTATATTGCTGATATTTAGTTTTATATGAGACCATATGATTCTAGACATCAATTTACATAAGAATCAGCATTAATCTTGATATGCATGAAAATACACTAAATGCGCAATTTTCGGGCTTTCAGTACACTCATATATATTGCTCAGAATCAATTTTAAATGAGACCATATGATTCTACACATCAATTTACATACGAATCGGCCTTAATCTTGATATGCTTGAAAATACATTACATGCGCACTGCTCGGGATTTCAGTACACTTATTTATATTGCTCAGAATCAATTTGAAATGAGACCATATGATTCTACACATCAATTTACATAAGAATCAACATTAATCTTGATATGCATGAAAATACACTAAATGCGCAATTTTCGGGCTTTCCTTACACTCATTTATATTGCTCAGAATCAATTTTAAATGAGCCCATATGATTCTACACATCAATTTACTTAAGAATCAGTATTAATCTTGATATGCATGAAAATACACTAAATGCGCCATTTTTCGGCTTTCAGTCCACTCATTTATATTGCTCAAAATCATTTTTAAATGAGACTATATGATTCTACACATCAATTTACATACGATTCGGCATTAATCTTCATATTCTTGAAAATACACTAAATGCGCACTGCTCGTGATTTCAGTCCACTTATTTATATTGCTCATAATCAATTTGAAATGAGACCATATGATTGTACTCATCAATTTACATAGGAATCAGTATTAATCTAGATATGCATGAAAATACACTAAATGCGCAATTTTTGGGATTTCATTACACTCATTTATATTGATCAGAATCAATTTTGAAAGAGACCATATCATTCTACTCATCAATTTACATGAGTATCAGCATTAATCTTGATATGCATGAAAATACACTAAATGCGCAATATTCGGGCTTTCAGTACCCTCATTTATATTGCACAGTATCAGTTTAAATGTGACCATCTGATGCTACTCATCAATTTACATAAGAATCAGCATTAATCTTGATCTGCATGAAAATACACCAATTGCGCAATTTTCGGGATTTCAGTATACTCATTTATATTGCTCAGAATCAATTTTAAAAGAGACCATATGATTCAACACCTCAATTTACTTAAGAATCAGCATTAATTTGATATGCATGAAAATACACTAAATGCGCAATTTTCGGGCTTTCAGTACACTCATTTATATTGCTTAGAATCAATTTTATATGAGACCATATGATTCTAAACATCAATTTGCATAAGAATCAACATTAATTTTGATATACATGAAAATAAACCAAAATGCGCAATATTCGGGCTTTCAGTACACTAAGCCCAAAGATGGCGCAATTAGTGTATTTTCATGCATATCAAGATTAATGCTGATTCTTAAGTAAATTGATGTGTAGAATCATATGGTTTCTTTTCAAATAGATTCTGAGCAATATAAATAAGTGTAATGAAGGCCCGAAAATTGCGCATTTACTGTATGTTCATGCATATCAAGATTAATGCTGATTCTTATGTAAATTGATGTGTAGAATGATACGGTCTCATTTAAAATTGATTCTGAGCAATATAAATTTGTGTACTGAAAGCCCAAAAAAGGCGCAATATTGTATTTTCATGCATATCAAGATTAATGCTGACTCTTATGTAAATTGATGTGTAGAATCATATGGTCGCTTTTAATATTGACTCTGAATAATATAAATGAATGTACTGAAAGCCCAAATAAGGCGCATTTCGTGTATTTTCATGCATATCAAGATTAATGCTGATTGTTATGTAAATTGATGTGTAGAATCATAGTGTCTCATTTGAAATTGATTCTGAGCAATATAAATGAGTGAACTGAAAGCCTAAAAATGGCGCATTTAGTGTATTTTCATGCACATCAAGATTATTGATGATTCTTATGTAAATTGATGTGTAGAATCATATGGTCTCATTTGAAATTCATTCTGAGCAATATAAATGAGTGTACTAAAAGCCCGAATATTGAGCGTTCGTGTATTTTCATGCATATCAAGATTAATGCTGATTCTTATGTAAATTGATGTGTAGAATCATATGGTCTCATTTGAAATTCATTCTGAGCAATATAAATGAGTGCATAAAAGCCCGAATATTGAGCGTTCGTGTATTTTCATGCATATCAAGATTAATGCTGATTCTTATGTAAATTGATGTGTAGAATCATATGGTCTCATTTGAAATTGATTTTGCGCAATGTAAATGAGTGTACTGAAATTCCGAAAATTGCGCATTTTGTGTATTTTCATGCATATCAAGATTAATGCTGATTCTTATGTAAATTGATGTGTAGAATCATATGGTCTCATTTAAAATTGATTCTGAGCAATATAAATGAGTGTACTGAAAGCCCGAAAATTGCGCATTTTGTGTATTTTCTTGCATATCAAGATTAATGCTGATTCTTGTAAATTGATGTGTAGAATAATATGGTCTGATTTAAAATTGATTCTGAGCAATATAAATGTGTGTAATGAAAGCCCAAAAATGGCGCATTTAGTGTAGTTTCATGCATATCAATATTAATGCTGATTCTTATGTAAATTGATGTGTAGAATCATATGGTCTCATTTAAAATTTGATTCTGAGCAATATAAATGTGTGTACTGAAATGCCGAAAATTGCGCATTTAGTGTATTTTCATGCATATCAAGATTAATGCTGATTCTTATGTAAATTGATGTGTAGAATCATATGTTCTCATTTGAAATTGATTCTGAGCAATATAAATGAATGTACTAAAAGCCCGAAAATTGCGCACTTGTGTATTTTCATGCATATAAAGATTAATGCTGATTCTTATATAAATTGATGTGTAGAATCATATGGTCTCATTTAAAATTGATTCTGTGCAACAGAAATGTGTTTATTGAAAGCCCGAATATTTCGCAATTAGTGCATTTTCATGCATATCAAGATTAATGCTGATTCTTATGTAAATTGATGTGTAGAATCATATGGTCTCATTTATAATTGACTCTGAATAATATAAATGAATGTACTGAAAGCCCAAATAAGGCGCATTTCGTGTATTTTCATGCATATCAAGATTAATGCTGATTCTTAGGCAAATTGATGTGTAGAATCATATGGTCTCATTTAAAATTGATTCTGAGCAATATAAATGAATGTACTAAAAGCCAAGAAATAGCGCATTTAGTGTATTTTCATGCATATCAAGATTAATGCTGATTCTTATGTAAATTGATGTGTAGAATCATAGTGTCTCATTTGAAATTGATTCTGAGCAATATAAATGAGTGAACTGAAAGCCTAAAAATGGCGCATTTAGTGTATTACATGCATATCAAGATTAATGCTGATTCTTATGTAAATTGATGTGTAGAATCTTATGGTCTCATTTGAAATTGATTTTGCGCAATGTAAATGAGTGTACTGAAATTCCGAAAATTGCGCATTTTGTGTGTTTTCATGCATATCAAGATTAATGCTGATTCTTATGTAAACTGATGTGTAGAATCATATGGTCTCATTTAAAATTGATTTTGTTCAATAGAAATGAATGTACTGAAAGCCCGAAAATTGCCCATTTAGTGTATTTTCATGCATATCAAGATTAATGCTGATTCTTATGTAAATTGATGTGTAGAATCATATGGTCTCATTTAAAATTGATTCTGTGCAATATAAATGAGCGTACTGAAAGCCCGATTATTGCCCATTTAGTGTATTTTTTGCATATCAAGATTAATGCTGATTCTTATGTAAATTGATGTGTAGAATCATATGGTCTCATTTAAAATTGATTCGGAGCAATATAAATGAGTGTACTACAAGCCCAAAAATGGCGCCTTTAGTGTTTTTTCATGCATATCAAGATTAATGCTGATTCTTATGTAAATTGATGTGTAGAATCACATGGTCTCATTTAAAATTGATTCTGTGCAATAGAAATGAGCGTACTGAAAGCCCGAAAATTGCCCATTAATGTATTTTCATGCATATCAAGATTAATGCTGATTCTTATGTAAATTGATGTGTAGAATCATATGGTCTCATTTAAAATTGATTCTGTGCAATAGAAATGAGCGTACTGAAAGCCCGAAAATTGCCCATTAATGTATTTTCATGCATATCAAGATTAATGCTGATTCTTATGTAAATTGATGTGTAGAATCATATGGTCTCATTTAAAATTGATTCTGTGCAATAGAAATGAGCGTACTGAAAGCCCGAAAATTGCCCATTAATGTATTTTCATGCATATCAAGATTAATGCTGATTCTTATGTAAATTGATGTGTAGAATCATATGGTCTCATTTAAAATTGGTTCTGAGAAATAGAAATGAGTGTACTGAAAGCTCGAAAATTGAGCATTTAGTGTATTTTCATGCATATCAAGATTAATGCTGATTCTTATGTAAATTGATGTGTAGAATCATATGGTCTCATTTAAAATTGATTTTGTTCAATAGAAATGAATGTACTGAAAGCCCGAAAATTGCCCATTTAGTGTATTTTCATGCATATCAAGATTAATGCTGATACTTATGTAAATTGATGTGTAGAATCATATGGTCTCATTTAAAATTTATTCTGAGCAATATGAATGAGTGTACTGAAAGCCCAAAAATGGCGCATTTATTGTATTTTCATGCATATCAAGATTAATGCTGATTCTTACGTAAATTGATGTGTAGAATCATATGGTCTCATTTAAAATTGATTCTGAGAAATAGAAATGAGTGTACTGAAAGCTCGAAAATTGAGCATTTAGTGTATTTTCATGCATATCAAGATTAATGCTGATTCTTATGTAAATTGATGATTAGAATCATATGGTCTCATTTAAAATTGATTTTGTTCAATAGAAATGAATGTACTGAAAGCCGAAAATTGCCCTATTTAGTGTATTTTCATGCAAATCAAGATTAATGCTGATTCTTATGTAAATTGATGTGTAGAATCATATGGTCTCATTTAAAATTGATTCTGTGCAATAGAAATGAGTGTACTGAAAGCGAAAATTGCGCATTTAGTGTATTTTCATGCATATCAAGATTAATGCTGATTCTCATGTAAATTTATGTGTAGAATTATATGGTCTCATTTTAAATTGATTCTGTGTAATAAAAATGAGTGTACTGAAAGCTCGAAAATTGAGCATTTAGTGTATTTTCATGCATATCAGATTAATGCTGATTCTTATGTAAACTGATGTGTAGAATCATATGGTCTCATTTAAAATTGATTTTGTTCAATATAAATGAGTGTACTGAAAGCCCTAATATTGCGCATTTAGTGTATTTTCATGCATATCAAGATTAATGCTGATTCTTATATTAAATTGATGTGTAGAATCATATGGTCTCATTTAAAATTTATTCGGAGCAATAAAAATGTGTGTACTGAAAGACAAAAATGGCGCATTGAGTGTATTTTCATGCATATCAAGATTAATGCTGATTCTTATGTAAATTGATGTGTAGATTCATATGGTCTAAATAAATTTATTCTGAGCAATATAAATGAGTGCACTGAAAGCCCGAAAATTGCCCATTTAGTGTATTTTCATGCATATCAAGATTAATGCTGATTCTTATGTAAATTGATGTGTAGAATCATATGGACTCATTTCAAATTGATTCTGTGCAATAGAAATGAGTGTGCTGAAAGCCCTGAAAATTGTCATTAATGTATTTTCATGCATATCAAGATTAATGCTGATTCTTATGTAAATTGATGTGTAGAATCATATGGTCTATTTAAAATTGATTCTGAGCAATATAAATGAGTGTACTGAAAGCCCAAAAATTGCGCATTAATGTATTTTCATGCATATCAAGATTAATGCTTATTCTTATGTAAATTGATGTGTAGAATTATATGGTCTCATTTCAAATTGATTCTGAGTAATAGAAATGAGTGTACTGAAAGCTCGAAAATTGAGCATTTAGTGTATTTTCATGCATATCAAGATTAATGTTCATACTTATGTAAACTGATGTGTAGAATTATATGGTCTCATTTAAAATTTATTCTGTGCAATATAAATGAGCGTACTGAAAGCCCGATTATTGCCCATTTAGTGTATTTTTTGCATATCAAGATTAATGCTGATTCTTATGTAAATTGATGTGTAGAAACATATGGTCCATTTAAAATTGATTCGGAGCAATATAAATGAGTGTACTACAAGCCCAAAAATGGCGCCTTAATGTATTTTCATGCATATCAAGATTAATGCTGATTCTTATGTAAATTGATGTGTAGAATCACATGGTCTCATTTAAAATTGATTCTGTGCAATAGAAATGAGTGTACTGAAAGCCTGAAAATTGCCCATTTAGTGTATTTTCATGAATATCAAGATTAATCCTGATTCTTATGTAAATTGATGTGTAGAATCATATGGTCTCATTTAAAATTGATTCTGTGCAATAGAAATGAGCGTACTGAAAGCCCGAAAATTGCCCATTAATGTATTTTCATGCATATCAAGATTAATGCTGATTCTTACGTAAATTGATGTGTAGAATCATATGGTCTCATTTAAAATTGATTCTGATCAATATAAATGAGCCTACTGAAAGTATAAAAAATGGCGCATTAATGTATTTTCATGCATATCAAGATTAATGCTGATTCTTATGTAAATTGATGTGTAGAATCATATGGTATCATTTAAAATTGATTCTGAGCAATATAAATGTGTGTACTGAAAGCCCAAAATTTGCGCATTTAGTGTACTTTCATGCATATCAAGATTAATGCTGATTCTCATGTAAATTGCTGTGTAGAATTATATGGTCTCATTTTAAATTATTCTGTGCAAGAGAAATGAGTGTACTGAAAGCTCGAAAATTGAGCATTTAGTGTATTTTCATGCATATCAAGATTAATGCTTATTCTTTTGTAAATTGATGTGTAGAATCATATGGTCTCATTTAAAACTGATTCTATGCAATAGAAATGAGTGTACTGAAAGCTCAAAAATTGAGCATTTAGTGTATTTTCATGCATATCAAGATTAATGCTGATTCTTATGTAAACTGATGTGTAGAATAATATGGTCTCATTTAAAATTGATTCTGTGCAATATAAATGAGTGTACTGAAAGCCCGAATATTGCCCATTTAGTGTATTTTTTGCATATCAAGATTAATGATGGTTCTTATGTAAATTGATGAGCAGAATCATATGGTCTCGTTTAAAATTGATTCTGAGCAATATAAATGAGTGTACTGAAAGCCCAAATATGGCGCATTTAGTGTATGTTCATGTATATCAAGATTAATGCTGAATCTTGTGTAAATTGATGTGTAGAATCATATGGTCTCATTTAAAATTGATTCTGTGCAATAGAAATGAGTGTACTGAAAGCCCGAAAATTGCCAATTTAGTGTATTTTCATGCATATCAAGATTAATGCTGATTCAGTACACTCATTTATATTGGTAAGCATCAATTTGACATGAGACCATCTGATTCTACACATCAATTTACATAAGAATCAGCATTAATCTTGATATGCATGAAAATACACTAAATGCGCAATTTTCGGGCCTTCAGTACACTCATTTACATTGTTCAGAATTAATTTCAAATGAGATCATATGATTCTACACATCAATTTACATGAGAATCAGCATTAATCTTGATATGCATGAAAATACACTAAATGCGCAATTTTCGGGCTTTCAGTACACTCATTTATATTGTTCAGAATCAATTTTAAATGAGACCATATGATTCTACACATCAATTTACATAAGAATCAGCATTAATCTTGATATGCATGAAAATACACTAAATAGGCAATTTTCGGGCTTTCAGTACACTCAGGTATATTGCTCAGAATCAATTTTAAATGAAGCCATATGATTCTACACATCAATTTACATAAGAATCAGCATTAATCTTGATATGCATGAAAATACACTAAATGCGCAATATTCGGGCCTTCAGTACAATCATTTCTATTGCTCAGAATCAATTTTAAATGAGATCATATGATTCTACACATCAATTTACATAAGAATCAGCATTAATTTTGATATGCACGAAAATACACTAAATGGGCAATTTTCGGGCTTTCAGTACACTCATGTCTATTGAACAGAATCAATTTTGAATGAGACCATATGATTCTACACATCAATTCACATAAGAGTGAGCATTAAACTTGATATGCATGAAAATACACTAAATGCGCAATGTTCCGGCTTTCAGTACGCTCATTTATATTGCTCAGAATCAGTTTTAAATGATACCATATGATTCAACACATCAATTTACATAAGAATCAGCATTAAGCTTGATAGGCATGAAAATACACTAAATTGGCAATTTTCGGGCGTTCAGTACACTCATTTATATTGCACAAAATCAATTTTAAATGAGACCATATGATTCTCCACATCAATTCACATAAGAATGAGCATTAATCTTGATATGCATGAAAATACACTAAATGGGCAATATTCGCGCTTTCAGTACGTTCATTTCTATTGCACAGAATCAATTTTAAATGAGACCATATGATTCTACATATCAATTCACATAAGAATGAGCATTAATCTTGATATGCATGAAAATACACTCAATGCGCAATTTTCCGGCTTTCAGTACTCTCATTTATATTGCTCAGAATCAGTTTTAAATGATACCATATGATTCTACACAGCAATTTACACAAGAATCAGAATTAATCTTGATATGCATGAAAATACACTAAATGCGCAATTTTCGGGCTTTCACTAAACTCATTTATATTGCTCAGAATCAATTTTAAATGAGAAAATATGATTCTACACATCAATTTACATAAGAATCAGCGTTAATCTTGATATGCATGAAAATACACTAAATGCGCCATTTTAGGATTTCAGTACAATCAGTTATATTGCTCAGAATCAATTTTAAATGAGACCATATGATTCTACACATCAATTTACATAAGAATCTGCATTAATCTTGATATGCATGAAAATACACTAAATGCGCTATTTTCGGGCTTTCAGTACACTCATTTCCATTGCACAGAATCAAATATAAATGAGACCATATGATTCTACACAGCAATTTATATAAGAATCAGCATTAATCTTGATATGCATGAAAATACACTAAATGCGCAATTTTCGGGCTTTCAGTACACTCATTTATATCGCACAGAATCAGTTTTGAATGAGATCATATGATTCTACACATCAATTTACATAAGAATCAGCATTAATCTTGATATGCTTGAAAATACATAAATGCGCAATTTTCGGGCTTTCAGTACACTCATTTATATTACTCAGAATCTATTTTAATTGAGACCATATGATTCTACACATCAATTTACATAAGAATCAGCATTAATCTTGATATGCATGAAGATACACCAAATGCGCAATTTTCGGGCTTTCAGTTCACTCATTTATATTGCTCAGAATCAATTTTAAATGAGACCATATGATTCTACACATCAAGTTACATAAGAATCAGCATTAATCTTGATATGCATCAAAATTCACTAAATGGGCAATTTTCGGGCTTTCAGTACAATCATTTATATTGCACAGAATCAATTTTAAATGAGACCTTATGATTCTACACATCAATTTACATAAGAATCATCATTAATCTTGATATGCATGAAAATACACTAAATGCGCAATTTTCGAGCTTTCAGTACACTAATTTATTTTGCTCAGAATCAATTTTAAATGAGACCATATGATTCAACACATCAATTTATATAAGAATCAGCATTAATCTTGATATGCATGAAGATACACTAAATGCGCAATTTTCGGTCTTTCAGTTCCCTATTTTATATTGCTCAGAATCAATTTTAAATGAGACCATATGATTCAACACCTCAATTTATATAAGAATCAGCATTAATCTTGATATGCATGAAAATACACTAAATGCGCAATATTCGGGCTTTCAGTACACTCATTTATATTGCACAGAATCAATTTTAAATGAGACCATATGATTCTACACATCAATTTACATAAGAATCAGCATTAATCTTGATATGCATGAAAATACACTAAATGCGCAATTTTTGGGCTTTCAGTAGAAATATTTATATTGCTCAGAATCAATTTTAAATGAGACCATATGATTCTACATATCAATTTACATAAGAATCAGCATTAATCTTGATATGCATGAAAATACACTAAATGCGACATTTTGGGGCTTTCAGTACACTCATTTATATTGCTCAGAATCAATTTTAAATGCGACCAGATGATTCTACACATCAATTTACATACGAATCAGCATTAATCTTGATATGCATGAAAATACACAAAATGCGCCATTTTTGGGCTTTCAGTACACTCATTTCTATTGCTCAGAATCAATTTTAAATGAGACCATATAATTCTACACTTCAATTTCCAAAAGAATCAGCATTAATCTTGATATGCTTGAAAATACACTAAATGCGCAATTTTCGGGCTTTCAGTACACTCATTTATATTGCTCAGAATCAATTTTAATGAGACCATATGATTCTACAAATCAATTTACATAAGAATCTGCATTAATCATGATATGCATGAAAATGCACTAAATGCGCAATTTTCGGGCTTTCATAACACTCCTTTCTATTGCACAGAATCAATTTTAAATGAGACCATATAATTCTACCCATCAATTTACATAAGAATCAGCATTAATCTTGATATGCTTGAAAATACATAAATGCGCAATTTTCGGGCTTTCAGTACACTCATTTATATTGCTCAGAATCAATTTTAAATGAAACCATATGATTCTACACATCAATTTACATAAGAATCAGCATTAATCTTGATATGCATAAAGATACACCAAATGAGCAGTTTTCGGGTTTTCATTACACTCATTTTTATTGCTCAGAATCAATTTTAAATGAGACCATATGATTCTACACATCAATTTACATAAGAATCCCGCATTAATCTTGATATGCATGAAAATACACTAAATGCGCAATTTTCGGGCTTTCAGTACACTCATTTCTATTTGTCAGAATCAATTTTAAATGAGACCATATGATTCTACACATCAATTTACATGAGAATCAGCATTAATCTTGATATGCATGAAAATACACTAAATACGCCATTTTGGGGCTTTCAGTATACTCAATTATATTGCTCAGAATCAATTTTAAATGAGACCATATGATTCTACACATCAATTTACATAAGAATCAGCATTAATCTTGATATGCATGAAAATACACTAAATGCGCCATTTTTGGGCTTTCAGTACACTCATTTATATTGCTCAGTATGAATTTTAAATGAGACCATATGATTCTACACATCAATTTACATAAGAATCAGCATTAATCTTGATATGCATGAAAATACACTAAACGCGCCATTTTTAGGCTTTCAGTACACTAATTTCTATTTCACAGAATCAATATTAAATGAGACCATATGATTCTACACATCAATTTACATAAGAATCAGCATTAATCTTGATATGCATGAAAATACACTAAATGGGCAATTATCTGGCTTTCAGTACACTCATTTATATTGCACAGAATCAATTTTAAATGAGACCATATGATTCTACACATCAATTTACATAAGAATCAGCATTAATCTTGATATGCATGAAAATACACTAAATGCTCCATTTTAGGCTTTCAGTACACTCATTTATATAGCACAGAATCAATTTTAAATGAGACCATATGATTCTACACATCAATTTACATAAGTGTCAGCATTAATCTTGATATGCATGAAAATACACTAAATGCGCCATTTTGAGGTTTCACAGTACACTCATTTATATTGCTCAGAATCAATTCTAAATGAGACCATATGATTCTACACATCAATTTACATAAGAATC
>JBBBDQ010002881.1:0-26323 GCA_037127315.1 Ascarosepion bandense | reverse complement strand
TAATAATCAGCATTAATCTTGTTATGCATGAAAATACACTAACTGGGCAATTTTCGGGCTTTCAGTACACTCATTTCTATTGCACAGAATAAATTTTAAATGAGACCATATGATTCTACACATCAATTTGCATAAGAATCAGCATTAATCTTGATATGCATGAAAATACACTAAATGCGCAATTTATTGGCCTTCAGTACACTCATTTATATTGCCCGAAATTATTTTTAAAGGAGACCATATGATTCTTCACATCAATTTACATAAGAATCAGCATTAATCTGGATATGCATGAAAATACACTAAATGCGCCATTTTAAGCTTTCAGTACACTCATTTATATTGCACAGAAACAATTTTAAATGAGACCATATGATTCTACACATCAATTTACATAAGAATCAGCATTAATCTTGATATGCATGAAAATACACTAAATGCGCAATTTTCGGGCTTTCAGTACACTCATTTATATTTCTCAGAATCAATTTTAAATGAGACCATATGATTCTACACATCAATTTAATAAGAATCAGCATTAATCTTGATATGCATAAAAATACACTAAATGCGCCATTTGTAGGATTTCAGTACACTCATTTATATTGCTCAGAATCAATTTTAAATGAGACCATATGATTCTACACATCAATTTACATAAGAATCAGCATTAATCTTGATATGCATTAAAATACAGTAATTGGGCAATTTTCGGGCTTTCAGTAGACTTATTTCTATTGCACAGAATCAATTTTAAATGAGACCATATGATTCTACACATCAATCTACTTTAGAATCAGCAGTAATCTTGATATGCATGAAAATACACTAAATGGGCAATTTTCGGGCTTTCAGTACACTCATTTCTATTGCACAGAATCAATTTTAAATGAGACCATATGATGCTACACATCAATTTACATAAGAATCAGCATTAATCTTGATATGCATGAAAATACAATAAATGCGCAATTTTTGGGCTTTCAGTACACTCATTTATATTGCTCAGAATCAATTTAAAATGAGACCATATGATTCTACACATCAATCTACATTAGAATCAGCAGTAATCTTGATATGCATGAAAATACACTAAATGGGCAATTTTCGGGCTTTCAGTACACTCATTTCTATTGCACAGAATCAATTTTAAATGAGACCATATGATGCTACACATCAATTTACATAAGAATCAGCATTAATCTTGATATGCATGAAAATACAATAAATGCGCAATTTTTGGGCTTTCAGTACACTCATTTATATTGCACAGAATCAATTTTAAATGAGACCATATGATTCTACATATCAATTTACATAAGAATCAGCATTAATCTTGATATGCATGAAAATACATTAATGGCAATTTTCGGGCTTTCAGTACACTCATTTCTAATGCACAGATTCAATTTTAAATGAGACCATATGATTCTACACATCCATTTCATAAGAGTCAGCATTAATCTTGATATGCAGGAAAATACACTAAATGCGCAATTTTCGGGCTTTCAGTACACTCATTTCTATTGCACAGAATCAATTTTATATGAGACCATATGATTCTACACATCAGTTAACATAAGAATCAGCATTAATCTTGATATGCATGAAAATACTCCAAATGCGCAATTTTCGGGTTTCAGTACACTCATTTATATTGCACAGAATCAATTTAAATGAGACCATATGATTCTACACATCAATTTACATAAGAATCAGCATTAATCTTGATATGCATGAAAATGCACTAAATGGGCAATTTTCGGGCTTTCAGTACACTCATTTATATTGCACAGAATCAATTTTAAGTGAGACCATATGATTCTACGCATCAATTTACATAAGAATCAGCATTAATCTTGATATGCATGAAAATACACAAAATGCGCAATATTCGGGCTTTCAGTACACTCATTTATGTTGCTCAGAATCAATTTTAGTTGAGACCATATGATTCTACACATCAATTTACATAAGAATCAGCATTAAACTTGATATGCATGAAAATACATTAATGCGCCATTTTTTCGGCTTTCAGGACACTCATTTATATTACACAAAATCAATTTTAAATGAGACCATATTATTCTACACATCAATTTACATGAGAATCATCATTAATCTAGATATGCAGGAAAATACACTAAATGCGCCATATTTGGATTTTCATTACACTCATTTATATTGCTCAGAATCAATTTTAACTGAGACCATATGATTCTACACATCAATTTACATAAGAATCAGCATTAATCTTGATATGCATGAAAATGCATTAAGTGGGCAATTTTCGGGCTTTCAGTACACTCATTTATATTGCACAGAATCAATTTTAAGTGAGACCATATGATTCTACGCATCAATTTACATAAGAATCAGCATTAATCTTCATATGCATGAAAATACACAAAATGCGCAATATTCGGGCTTTCAGTACACTCATTTATGTTGCTCAGAATCAATTTTAAATGAGACCATATGATTCTACACATCAATTTACATAAGAATCAGCATTAATCTTGATATGCATGAAAATACATTAATGCGCCATTTTTTCGGCTTTCAGGACACTCATTTATATTACACAAAATAAATTTTAAATGAGACCTATGATTCTCCACATCAATTTACATGAGAATCAACATTAATCTAGATATGCATGAAAATACATTAAATGCGCCATTTTGGGGCATTCAGTACAATCATTTCTATTGCTCAGAATCAATTTTAAATGAGACCATATGATTCTACGCATCAATTTACATAAGAATCAGCATTAATCTTGATATGCATGAAAATACGCTAAATGCGCCATTTTTGGGCTTTCAGCACACTCATTTATATTGCTCAGTATCAATTTTAAATAAGACCATATGATTCTACACATCAATTTACATAAGAATCAGCATTAATCTTGATATGCATGAAAATACACTAAATGCGCAATTTTCGGGTTTTCAGTACACTCATTTGTATTGATCAGAATCAATTTTCAATGAGACCATATGATTCTACACATCAATTTACATAAGAATCAGCATTAATCTTGATATGCACGAAAATACACTAAATGCGCAATATTCGGGCTTTCAGTACACTCATTTATATTGCTCAGGATCAATTTTAAATGAGACTATATGATTCCACACATCAATTTACATAAGAATCAGCATTAATCTTGATATGCATGAAAATACTCTAAATGGGCCATTTTGAGGCTTTCAGTACACTCATTTATATAGCACAGAATCAATTTTAAATGAAACCATATGATCCTACACATCAATTTACATGAGAATCAGCATTAATCTTGATATGCATGAAAATACACGAAATGCGCCATTTTCGGG
The DNA here is from genome assembly GCA_037127315.1 of Ascarosepion bandense. Taxonomy (NCBI): domain Eukaryota; kingdom Metazoa; phylum Mollusca; class Cephalopoda; order Sepiida; family Sepiidae; genus Ascarosepion; species Ascarosepion bandense. The sequence goes on along the minus strand of JBBBDQ010002881.1, from coordinate 22,973 downwards.
CTTTAAGATCACTCATTTATATTGCTCAGAATCAATTTTAAATGAGACCAGATGATTCTACACATCAATTTAAATAAGAATCAGCATCAATCTTGATATGCATGAAAATACTCTAAATGCGCAATTTTCGGGCTTTCAGTACACTCATTTATATTGCTCAGAATCAATTTTAAATGAGACCATATGATTCTACACATCAATTTACATAAGAATCAGCATTAATCTTGATATGCATGAAAATACACTAAATGCGCCATTTTGAAGTTTTCAGTACACTCATTTATATTGCTCAGAATGAATTTTATATGAGACCATATGATTCTACAAATCAATTTACATAAGAATCAGCATTAATCTTGATATGCATGAAAATACACTAAATGCGCAATTTTCGGGCTTTCAGTACACTCATTTACATTACTCAGAATCAATTTTAAATGAGACCATATGATTCTACACATCAATTTACATAAGAATCAGCATTAATCTTGATATGCATGAAAATACACTAAATGCGCAATTTTCGGGTTTTCAGTACACTCATTTATATTGCTCAGAATCAATTTTAAATGAGACCATATGATTCTACACATCAAGTTACATAAGAATCAGCAGTAATCTTGATATGCATAAAAATACACTAAATGGGCAATTTTCGGGCTTTACGTACACTCGTTTCTATTGCACAGAATCAATTTTAAATGAGACCATATGATTCTATACATCAATTTACATAAGAATCAGCATTAAACTTGATATGCATGAAAATACACTAAAAGGGCAATTTACGGGTTTTCAGTACACTAATTTCTATTGCACAGAATCAATTTTAAATGAAACCATATGATTCTACACATCAATTTACATAAGAATCAGCATTAATCTTGATATGCATGAAAATACACTAAATGCGCCATTTTCGGGCTATAAGTACACTCATTTATATTGCTCAGAATCAATTTTAAATTGGACCATATGATTCTACACATCAATTTAAATAAGAATCAGCATTAATCTTGATATGCATAAAAATACACTAAATGGGCAATGTTCGGGCTTTACGTACACTCGTTTCTATTGCACAGAATCAATTTTAAATGAGACCAGATGATTCTAGACATCAATTTACATAAGAATCAGCATTAATCTTGATATGCATGAAAATACACTAAATGCGCCATTTTGAAGTTTTCAGTACACTCATTTATATTGCCCAGAATGAATTTTATATGAGACCATATGATTCTACAAACCAATTTACATAAGAATCAGCATTAATCTTGATATGCATGAAAATACACTAAATTCGCAATTTTCGGGCTTTCAGTACACTCATTTCTATTGCTCAGAATCGATGTTAAATGAGACCATATGATTCTACACATCAATTTAAATAAGAATCAGCATTAATCTTGATATGCATGAAAATACACTAAATGCGCAATTTTCGGGCTTTCAGTACACTCATTTGTATTGATCAGAATCAATTTTAAATGAGACCATATGATTCTACACATCAATTTACATAAGAATCAGCATTAATCTTGATATGCACGAAAATACACTAAATGCGCAATATTCGGGCTTTCAGTACACTCATTTATATTGCTCAGAATCAATTTTAAATGAGACTATATGATTCTACACATCAATTTACATAAGAATCAGCATTAATCTTGATATGCAAGAAAATACTCTAAATGGGCCATTTTGGGGCTTTCAGTACACTCATTTATATTGCTCAGAATCAATTTTAAATGAGACCATATGATTCTACACATCAATTTACATAAGAATCTGTTTTAATCTTGATATGCATGAAAATACACTAAATGGGCAATTTCCGGGCTTTCAGTACACTCATTTCTATTGCACAGAATAAATTTTAAATGAGACCATATGATTCTACACATCAATTTACATAGAATAAGCATTAATCTTGATATGCATGAAAATACACTAAATGTGCAATTTTCGGCCTTTCAGTACACTCATTATATAGCACAGAATCTATTTTAAATGAGACCATATGATTCTAAACATCAATTTACATGAGAATCAGCATTAATCTTGATATGCATGAAAATACACAAAATGCGCAATTTTCGGGCTTTCAGTACACTCATTTATATTGCTCAGAATCAATTTAAATGAGACCATATGATTCTACACATCAATTTACATAAGAATCAGTTTTAATCTTGATATGCATGGAAATACACTAAATTGGCAATTTCCGGGCTTTCAGTACACTCATTTATATTGCTCAGAATCAATTTTAAATGAGACCATATGATTCTACACATCAATTTACATAAGAATCAGCATTATTCTTGATATGCATGAAAATACACTAAATGCGCAATTTTCGGGCTTTCAGTACACTCATTTATATTGCTCAGAATCAATTTTAAATGAGACCAGATGATTCTACACATCAATTTACATAAGAATCAGCATTAATCTTTATATGCATGAAAATACACTAAATGCGCAATTTTCGGGCTTTCAGTACACTCATTTCTATTGCTCAGAATCAATGTTAAATGAGACCATATGATTCTACACATCAATTTAAATAAGAATCAGCATTAATCTTGATATGCATGAAAATACACTAAATGCGCAATTTTCGGTTTTTCAGTACACTCATTTGTATTGATCAGAATCAATTTTAAATGAGACCATATGATTCTACACATCAATTTACATAAGAATCAGCATTAATCTTGATATGCACGAAAATACACTAAATGCGCAATATTCGGGCTTTCAGTACACTCATTTATATTGCTCAGAATCAATTTTAAATGAGACTATATGATTCTACACATCAATTTACATAAGAATCAGCATTAATCTTGATATGCATGAAAATACTCTAAATGGGCCATTTTGGGGCTTTCAGTACACTCATTTATATTGCTCAGAATCAATTTTAAATGAGACCATATGATTCTACACATCAATTTACATAAGAATCTGTTTTAATCTTGATATGCATGAAAATACACTAAATGGGCAATTTCCGGGCTTTCAGTACACTCATTTCTATTGCACAGAATCAATTTTAAATGAGACCATATGATTCTACACATCAATTTACATAGAATCAGCATTAATCTTGATATGCATGAAAATACACTAAATGTGCAATTTTCGGCCTTTCAGTACACTCATTATATAGCACAGAATCTATTTTAAATGAGACCATATGATTCTAAACATCAATTTACATGAGAATCAGCATTAATCTTGATATGCATGAAAATACACAAAATGCGCAATTTTCGGGCTTTCAGTACACTCATTTATATTGCTCAGAATCAATTTAAATGAGACCATATGATTCTACACATCAATTTACATAAGAATCAGTTTTAATCTTGATATGCATGGAAATACACTAAATGGGCAATTTCCGGGCTTTCAGTACACTCATTTCTATTGCACAGAATCGATTTTAAATGAGACCATATGATTCTACACACCAATTTATATAAGAATCAGCATTAATCTTGATATGCATGAAAATACACTAAATGCGCCATTTTGAGGCTTTCAGTACACTCATTTCTATTGCTCAGAATCAATTTTAAATGAGACCGTATGATTCTACACATCAATTTACATAAGAATCAGCATTAATCTTGATATGCATGAAAATACACTAAATGCGCAATATTCGGGCTTTCAGTACACTCATTTATATTGCTCAGAATCAATTTTCAATGAGACCATATGATTCTACACATCAATTTACATAAGAATCATCATTAATCTTGATATGCATGAAAATACACTAAATGCGCCATATTTAGGCTTTCAGTACACTCATTTATATTGTTCAGAATCAATTTTAAATGAGACCATATGATTCTACACATCAATTTACATAAGAATCTGCATTAATCTTGATATGCATGAAAATACACAAATGGGCAGTTTCCGGGTTTCAGTACACTCAATTCTATTGCACAGAATCAATTTTAAATGAGACCATATGATTCTACACATCAATTTACATAAGAATCAGCATTAATCTTGATATACATGAAAATACACTAAATGCGCCATTTTGAGGCTTACAGTACACTCATTTCACTTGCTCAGAATCAATTTTAAATGAGACCGTATGATTCTACACATCAATTTACATAAGAATCAGCATTAATCTTGATATGCATGAAAATACACTAAATGCGCCATATTTAGGCTTTCAGTACACTCATTTATATTGTTCAGAATCAATTTTAAATGAAAGCATATGATTCTACACATCAATTTACATAAGAATCTGCATTAATCTTGATATGCATGAAAATACACTAAATGGGCAGTTTACGGGTTTCAGTACACGCAATTCTATTGCACAGAAGCAATTTCAAATGAGACCATATGATTCTACACATCAATTTACATAAGAATCAGCGTTAATCTTGATATGCATGAAAATACACTAAATGCGCAATTTTCGGGCTTTCAGTACACTCATTTATATTGCTCAGAATCAATTTTAAATGACACCATATGATTCTATGCATCAATTTGCATAAGAATCAACATTAATCTTGATATGCATGAAAATACACTAAATGCGCCATTTTTGAGCTTTCATAACACTCATATATATTGCTCAGTATCAATATTAAATGATACCATATGATTCTACACATCAATTTACATAAGAATCAGCAGTAATCTTGATATGCATGAAAATACACTAAATGCGCCATTTTTGGGCTTTCAGTACACTCATTTATATAGCACAGAATCAATTTTAAATGAGACCATATGATTCTACACATCAATTTACATGAGAATCAGCATTAATCTTGATATGCATAAAAATACACTAAATGGGCAATTTGCGGGCTTTACGTACACTCATTTCTATTGCACAGAATCAATTTTAAATGAGACCATATGATTCTACACATCAATTTACATAAGAATCAGCAGTATTCTTGATATTCATAAAAATACACTAAATGTACAATTTTCGGGGTTTCAGTACACTCATTTATATTTCTCAGAATCAATTTGAAATGAGACCATATGATTCTACACATCAATTTACATAAGAATCAGCAATAATCTTGATATGCATGAAAATACACTAAATGCGAAATTTTCCGGCTTTCAGTACACTCATTTCTATTGCACAGAATCAATTTTAAATGAGACAATATGATTCTCCACATCAATTTACTTAAGATTCAGCATTAATCTTTATATGCATGAAAATACACTAAATGCGCAATTTTCGGGCTTTCAGTACACTCATTTCTATTGCTCAGAATCAATTTTAAATGAGACAATATGATTCTACACATCAATTTACATAAGGATCAGCATTAATATTGATATGCATGAAAATACACTAAATGGGCAATTTTCGGGCTTTCAGTACACTCACTTCTATTGCTCAGAATCAATTTTAAATGAGACAATATGATTCTACACATCAATTTACATAAGGATCAGCATTAATATTGATATGCATGAAAATACACTAAATGCGCCATTTGGAAGCTTTCAGTACACTCATTTATATTGCTCAGAATCAATTTTAAATGGAACATATGATTCTACACATCAATTTACATAAGAATCAGCAGTAATATTGATATGCATAAAAATACATTAATGGGCAATTTTCGGTCTTTCAGCACACTCATTTCTATTGCACAGAATCAATTTCAAATGAGACCATATGATTCTATACATCAATTTACATAAGAATCATCATTAATCATGATATGCATGAAAAAAAATTATTGCGCAATTTTCGGGCTTTTAGTACACTCATTTATATTGCTCAGAATCAATTTTAAATGAGACCATATAATTCTACACATCAATTTACATAAGAATCAGCATTAACCTTGATATGCATGAAAATACACTAACTGCGCAATATTCGGGCTTTCATTACACTCATTTATATTGCTTAGAATCAATTTTAAATGAGACCATTTGATTCTACACATCAATTTACATAAGTATCAGCATTAATCTTGATATGCATGAAAATACATTAATTGGGCAATTTTCGGGCTTTCAGTACAATCATTTATATTGCACAGAATCAATTTTAAATGAGACCATAAGATTCTATACATCAATTTACATAAGAATCAGCATTAATCTTGATATGCATGAAAATAATAAAAAATACGCAATATTCGGTCTTTGAGTACACTCATTTATCTTGCTCAGAATCAATTTTACATGAGAACATATGATTCTACACATCAATTTACATAAGAATCAGCATTAATCGTGATATGCATGAAAATACACTAAATGCGCAATTTTCGGGCTTTCAGTGCACTCATTTATATTGCTCAGAATCAATTTAATTGAGACCATATGATTCTACACATCAATTTACATAAGAATCAGCATTAATGTTGATATGCATGAAAATACACTAAATGCGCAATTTTCGGGCATTCAGTACACTCATTTATATTGCTCAGAAACAATTTTAAATGAGACCATATGATTCTACACATCAATTTACATAAGAATCAGCATTCATTTTGATATGCATGAAAATACACTAAATGCGCAATATTCGGGCTTTCAGTACACTCATTTCTATTGCTAAGAATCAATTTTAAATGAGACCATATGATTCTACACATCAATTTACATAAGAATCAGCATTAATCTTGATATGCATGAAAATACACTAAATGCGCAATTTTCGGGCTTTCAGTTCACTCATTTATATTGCTCAGAATCAATTTTAAATGAGAACATATGATTCTACACATCAATTTACATGAGAATCACCATTAATCTTGATATGCATGAAAATGCACTAAATGCGCAATTTTCAGTCTTTCAGTACACTCATTTATATTGCTCAGAATCAATTTTAAATGAGACCATATGTTTCTACACGTCAATTTACAAAAGAATAAGCATTAATTTTGATGTGCATGAAAATACACTAAATGCGCAATTTTCGGGCTTTCAGTACACTCATTTCTATTGCTCAGAAGCAATTTTAAAAGAGACCATATGATTCTCCACATCAATTTACTTAAGATTCAGCATTAATCTTTATATGCATGAAAATACACTAAATGCGCCATTTTGAAGCTTTCAGTACACTCATTTATATTGCTCAGAATCAATTTTAAATGAGAACATATGATTCTACACATCAATTTACATAAGAATCAGCAGTAATATTGATATGCATAAAAATACATTAATGGGCAATTTTGGGGCTTTCAGTACACTCATTTCTATTGCACAGAATTAATTTTAAATGAGACCATATGATTCTACACATCAATTTACATAAGAATCAGCAGTAATCTTGATATGCATTAAAATACACTAAATGCGCAATTTCCTGGCTTTCAGTACACTCATTTATATTGCTCAGAATCAATGTTAAATGAGTCCATATGATTCAACACATCAATTTACATAAGAATCAGCATTAATCTTGATATGCATGAAATTACACTAAATGACAATTTTCGGGCTTTCAGTACACTCATTTATATTGCTCAGAATCAATTTTAAATGAGACCATATGCTTCTACACATCAATTTACATAAGAATCAGCATTAATCTTGATATGCATGAAAATACACTAAATGCTCAATATTCGGGCTTTCAGTATACTCATTTATATTGCTCAGAATGAATTTTAAATGAGACCATATGATTCTACACATCAATTTACATAAGAATCAGCATTAATCATGATATGCATGAAAATACCCTAAATGCGCCATGTTAGGATTTCATTACACTTATTTATATTGCTCAGCATCAATTTTAAATGAGACCATATGATTCTACACATCAATTTACATAAGAATCAGCATTAATCTTGATATGCATGAAAATACACCAAATGCGCCATTTTTGGGCTTTCAGTACACTAATTTATATTTCTCAGAATCAATTTTAAATGAGACCATATGATTCTACACATCAATTTACATAAGAATCAGCATTAATATTGATATGCATTAAAATATACTAAATGGGCAATTTTCGGGCTTTCAGTACACTCATTTATATTTCACAGAATCAATTTTAAATGAGACCATATGATTCTACACATCAATTTAAATAAGAATCAGCATTAATCTTGATATGCATGAAAATACACTAAATGCGCCATTTTCAGGCTTTCAGTACACTGATTTATATTGCTCAGAATCAATTTTAAATGAGACCATGTGATTCTACACATCAATTTACATAAGAATCAGCATTAACCTTGATATGCATGAAAATACACTAAATGCGCAATTTTCGGGGTTTCAGTACACATTTATATTGTTCAGAATCAATTTTAAATGAGACCATATGCTTCAACACATCAATTTACATAAGAATCAGCATTAATCTTGATATGCATTAAAATACACTAAATGCGCAATTTCCGGGCTTTCAGTACATTCATTTATATTGCTCAGAATCAATGTTAAATGGGTCCATATGATTCAACACATCAATTTACATTACAATCAGCATTAATCTTGATATGCATGAAATTACACTAAATGGGCAATTTTCGGGCTTTCAGTACACTCATTTATATTGCTCAGAATCAATTTTAAATGAGGCCATGTGATTCTACACATCAATTTACATAATAATCAGCATTAATCTTGATATGCATGAAAATACCCTAAATGGGCAATTTTCGGGCTTTCAGTACACTCATTTATATTCCTCAGAATCAATTTTAAATGAGACCATATGCTTCTTCACATCAATTTACATAAGAATCAGCATTAATCTTGATATGCACGAAAATACACTAAATGGGCAATTTTCGGGATTTCAGTACACTCATTTCTATTGCACAGAATCAATTTTATATTAGACCATATGATTCTATATATCAATTTACATAAAAATCAGCATTAATCTTGGTATGCATGAAAATACACTAAATGCGCAATTTTCGGGCTTTCAGTATACTCATTTATATTGCTCAGAATCAATTTTCAATGAGACCATATGATTCTACACAGCAATTTACATAAGAATCAGCATTAGTCTTGATATGCATGAAAATACACCAAATGCGCCATTTTGGGCTTTCAGTACACTAATTTATATTTCTCAGAATCAATTTTAAATGAGACCATATGATTCTACACATCAATTTACATAAGAATCAGCATTAATCTTGATATGCATAAAAATACACTAAATGGGCAATTTTCGGGCTTTCAGTACAGTCATTTATATTGCACAGAATCAATTTTAAATGAGACAATATGATTCTACACATCAATTTACATAAGAATCAGCATTAATCTTGATATGCTTGAAAATACACTAAATGAGCCATTTTCAGGCTTTCAGTACACTGATTTATATTGCTCAGAATCAATTTTAAATGAGATCATATGATTCTACACATCAATTTACATAAGAATCAGCATTAATCTTGATATGCATGAAAATACACTAAATGGGCAATTTTCGGGATTTAAATACACTCATTTCTATTGCACAGAATTAATTTTAAATGAGACCATATGCTTCTACACATCAATTTACATAAGAATCAACATTAATCTTGATATGCATTAAAATGCGCTAAATGCGCAATTTCCGGGCTTTCATTACACTCATTTATATTGCTCAGAATCAATGTTAAATGTGTCCATATGATTCAACACATCAATTTACATAAGAATCAGCATTAATCTTGATATGCATGAAATTACACTAAATGGGCAATTTTCGGCCTTTCAGTACACTCATTTATATTGCTCAGAATCAATTTTAAATGAGGCCATGTGATACTACACATCAATTTATATAAGAATCACCATTAATCTTGATATGCTTGAAAATACATTAAATGGGCAATATTCGGGCTTTCAGTACACTCATTTATATTGCTCAGAATCAATTTTAAATGAGACCATATGCTTCTACACATCAATTTACATAAGAATCAGCATTAATCTTGATATGCATGAAAATACACAAAATGGGCAATTTTCGGGATTTCAGTACATTCATTTCTATTGCACAGAATCAATTTTAAATTAGATCATATCTTTCTATACATCAATTTACATAAGAATCAGCATTAATCATGATATGCATGAAAATACACTAAATGCGCCATGTTAGGCTTTCATTACACTCATTTATATTGCTCAGAATCAATTTCAAATGAGCCCATATGATTCTACACATCAATTTACATAAGATTCAGCATTAATCTTGATATGCATGAAATTACACTAAATGGGCAATTTTCGGGCTTTCAGTACACTCATTTATATTGCTCAGAATCAATTTTAAATGAGACCATGTGATTCTACACATCAATTTACATAAGAATCAGCATTAATCTTGATATGCATGAAATTACACCAAATGGGCAATTTTCGGGCTTGCAGTACACTCATTTATAATGCTCAGAATCAATTTTAAATGAGACCATATGATTCTACACATCAATTTACATAAGAATCAGCATTAATCATGATATGCATGAAAATACACTAAATGTGCAATTTTCGGGATTTCAGTACACTCATTTATATTGCTCAGAATCAATTTTAAATGAGTACATATGATTCTACACATCAATTTACATAAGAATCAGCATTAATCTTGATATGCATGAAAATACACTAAATGCGCAATTTTCGGGGTTTCAGTACACTAATTATATTGCTCAGAATCAATTTTGAATGAGACCATATGATTCTACACATCAATTTACATACGAATCAGCATTAATCTTGATGTGCATGAAATTACACTAAATGGGCAATTTTCGGGCTTTCAGTACACTCATTTATATTGCTCAGAATAAATTTTAAATTAGACCATATGATTCTATACATCAATTTACATAAGAATCAGCATTAATCTTGATATGCATGAAAATACACTAAATACGCAATTTTCGGGCTTTCAGTATACTCATTTATATTGCTCAGAATCAATTTTAAATGAGACCATATGATTCTACACATCAATTTACATAAGAATCAGCATTAATCATGATATGCATGAAAATACACTAAATGCGCCATGTTAGGCTTTCATTACACTCATTTATATTGCTCAGAAACAATTTTAAATGAGAACATATGATTCTACACATCAATTTACATAAGAATCAGCATTAATCTTGATATGCATGAAATTACACTAAATGGGCAATTTTCGGGCTTTCAGTACACTCATTTATAATGCTCAGAATCAATTTTAAATGAGACCATGTGATTCTACACATCAGTTTACATAAGAATCAGCATTAATCTTGATATGCATGAAATTACACTAAATGGGCAAATTTCGGGCTTTCAGTACAATCATTTATATTGCTCAGAATCAATTTAAATGAGACCATATGATTCTACACATCAATTTACATAAGAATCAGCATTAATCATGATATGCATGAAAATACACTAAATGCGCCATGTTAGGCTTTCATTACACTCATTTATATTGCTCAGAATCAATTTTAAATGAGACCATATGATTCTACACATCAATTTACATAAGAATCAGCATTAATCTTGATATGCATGAAAATACACTAAATGCGCATTTTTCGGGGTTTCAGTACACTCACTTATATTGCTCAGAATCAATTTTGAATGAGACCATATGATTCTACACATCAATTTACATAAGAATCAGCATTAATCTTGATATGCATGAAATTACACTAAATGGGCAATTTTCGGGCTTTCAGTACACTCATTTATATTGCTCAGAATCAATTTTGAATGAGACCATATGATTCTACACATCAATTTACATAAGAATCAGCATTAATCATGATATGCATGAAAATACACTAAATGCACCATGTTAGGCTTTCTTTACACTCATTTATATTGCTCAGAATCAATTTTAAATGAGACCATATGATTCTACACATCAATTTACATAAGAATCAGCATTAATCTTGATATGCATTAAAATACACTAAATGGGGAATTTTCGGGCTTTCAGTACACTCATTTATATTGCTCAGAATCAATGTTAAATGAGTCCATATGATTCAACACATAAATTTACATAAGAATCAGCATTAATCTTGATATGCATGAAATTACACTAAATGGGCAACTTTCGGGCTTTAAGTACACTCATTTCTATTGCACAGAATAAATTTTAAATGAGACCATATGCTTCTACACATCAATTTACATAAGAATCAGCATTAATCTTGATATGCATTAAAATACACTAAATGCGCAATTTCCGGGCTTTCAGTACACTCATTTATATTGCTCAGAATCAATGTAAATGAGTCCATATGATTTAACACATCAATTTACATAAGAATCAGCATTAATCTTGATATGCATGAAATTACACTAAATGGGCAATTTTCGGGCTTTCAGTACACTCATTTATATTGCTCAGAATCAATTTTAAATAAGGCCATGTGATTCTACACATCAATTTACATAAGAATCAGCATTAATCTTGATATGCATGAAAATACACTAAATGGGCAATTTTCGGGTTTCAATTTACAACTCATTTATATTGCTCAGAATCAATTTTAAATGAGACCATTTATGCTTCCACACATTCAATTTACATAAGAATCAGCATTAATCTTGATATGCAATGAAAATACAACTTTTAAATGGGAACCATTTAGTGCTTCCAACCACATCAATTTAACATAAGAATCAGCATTAATCTTGATATGCATGAAAATACACTAAATGCGCAATATTCGGGCTTACAGTATACTCATTTATATTGCTCAGAATCAATTTTAAATGAGACCATATGATTCTACACATCAATTTACATAAGAATCATCATTTATCATGATATGCATGAAAGTAGACTAAATGCGCCATGTTAGGCTTTCATTACACTCATTTATATTGCTCAGAATCAATTTTAAATGAGACCATATGATTCTACACATCAATTTACATAAGAATCAGCATTAATCTTGATATGCATGAAATTACACTAAATGGGCAATTTTCGGGCTTTCAGTACACTGATTTATATTGCTCAGAATCAATTTTAAATGAGACCATGTGATTCTACACATCAATTTACATAAGAATCAGCATTAATCTTGATATGCATGAAAATACACTAAATGCGCCATGTTAGGATTTCATTACACTCATTTATATTGCTCAGAATCAATTTTAAATGAGACCATATGATTCTACACATCAATTTTCATAAGAATCAGCATTAATCTTGATATGCATGAAAATACACTAAATGCGCAATTTTCGGGGTTTCAGTACACTCACTTATATTGCTCAGAATCAATTTCGAATGAGACCATATGATTCTACACATCAATTTACATAAGAATCAGCATTAATCTTGATATGCATGAAATTACACTAAATGGGCAATTTTCGGGCTTTCAGTACACTCATTTATATTGCTCAGAATCAATTTTAAATTAAACCATATGATTCTATACATCAATTTACATAAGAATCAGCATTAATCTTGATATGCATGAAAATACATTAAATGCGCAATTTTTGGGCTTTCAGTATACACATTTATATTGCTCAGAATCAATTTTAAATGAGACCATATGATTCTACACATCAATTTACATAAGAATCAGCATTAATCTTGATATGCATGAAAATACACTAAATGCGCCATTTTTGGCTTTCAGTACACTCATTCATATTGCTCAGAATAAATTTAAAAGGAGACCATATGATTCTACACAACAATTTACATAAGAATCAGCATTAATCTTTGATATGCATGAAATTACCTTAAATGGGCAATTTTCGGGCTTTAAGCACACACTCATTTCTATTGCACAGAATAAATTTTAAAATGAGACCATATGCTTCTACACATCAATTTACATAAGAATCAGCATTAATCTTGGATATGCATTAAAAATACACTAAATGTGCAATTTCCGCTTTCAGTACACTCATTTATATTGCTCAGAATCAATGTAAATGAGTCCATATGATTCACCACATCAATTTACATAAGAATCAGCATTAATCTTGATATGCATGAAAATTAGCACCAAATGGGCAATTTTCGGGCTTTCAGTACACTCATTTATATTGCTCAGAATCAATTTTAAATAAGGCCATGTGATTCTACACATCAATTTACATAAGAATCAGCATTAATCTTGATATGTATGAAAATACACTAAAATGGGCAATTTTCGCTTTCAATACACTCATTTATATTGCTCAGAATCAATTTTAAATGAGACCATATGCTTCCACACATCAATTTACATAAGAATCAGCATTAATCTTGATATGCATGAAAATACACTAAATGCGCAATTTTCTGGCTTTCAGTACACTCATTTATATTGCTCAGAATCAATTTTAAATGAGACCGTATGATTCTACAGATCAATTTACATAAGAATCAGCATTAATCTTGATATGTATGAAAATACACTAAATGCGCAGTTTTTGATATTTCAGTACACTCATTTATATTGCTCAGAATCAATTTTAAATGAGACCATATGATTCTACACATCAATTTACATAAGAATCAGCATTAATCTTGATATGCATGAAAATACACTAAATGCGCAATTTTCGGCTTTCAGTACACTCATTTATATTGCTCAGAATCAATTTTAAATGAGACCATATGATTCTACACATCAATTTACATAAGAATCAGCATTAATCTTGATATGCATGAAAATACACTAAATGCGCAATTTTCGGGCTTTCAGTACACTCATTTATATTGCTCAGAATAAATTTTAAATGAAACCATATGATTCTACATATCAATTTACATAAGAATCAGCATTAATCTTGATATGCATGAAAATACACTAAATGCGCAATTTTCGGGTTTTCAGTACATTCATTTATATTGCTCAGAGTCAATTTTAAATGAGACCGTATGATTCTACACATCAATTTACATAAGAATCAGCATTAATCTTGATATGCATGAAAATACACTAAATGCGCAGTTTTTGATATTTCAGTACACTCATTTATATTGATCAGAATCAATTTTAAATGAGACCATATGATTCTACACATCAATTTACATAAGAATCAGCAATAATCTTGATATGCATGAAAATACACTAAATGCGCAATTTTCGGGCTTTCAGTACACTCATTTATATTGCTCAGAATCAATTTTAAATGAGACCATATGATTCTACACATCAATTTACATAAGAATCAGCATTAATCTTGATATGTATGAAAATACACTAAATGCGTACCTCGCTTTCAGTACACTCATTTATATTGCTCAGAATCAATTTTAAATGCAACCATATGAGACCATATGATTCTACACATCAATTTACATAAGAATCAGCATTAATCTTGATATGCATGAAAATACACTAAATGCGCAGTTTTTTGGACTTTCAGTACACTCATTTATATTGATCAGAATCAATTTTAAAAGAGACCATATGATTCTACACATCAATTCTACATAAGAATCAGCATTAATCTTGATATGCATGAAAATACACTAAATGCGCAGTTTTTGGTCTTTTCAGTACACTCATTTATATTGATCAGAATCACATTAAATGAGACCATATGATTCTACACATCAATTTACATAAGAATCAGCATTAATCTTGATATGCATGAAAATACACTAAATGCGCAATTTTCGGGTTTACAGTACACTCATTTATATTGCTCAGAATCAATTTTAAATGAGACCATATGATTCTACAACATCAATTCTTACATAAGAATCAGCATTAATCTTGATATGCATGAAAATACACTAAATGCGCAATTTTCCGACTTTCGGTACACTCATTTATATTGCTCAGAAATCAATTTTAAATGGGACCATATGATTCTACACATCAATTTACATAAGAATCAGCATTAATCTTGATATGCATGAAAATACAATTAAATGCGCAATTTTCTGGCTTTCAGTACACTTATTTATATTGCTCAGAATCAATTTTAATTGAAACCATATGATTCTACACATCAATTTACATAAGAATCAGCTTTCAATTCTATGATATGCATGAAAATACACTTTAAATGCGCATTTTTCGCTTTCAGCACACTCATTTATATTGCTCAGAATCAATTTTAAATGAGACCGTATGATTCTACACATCAATTTACATAAGAATTAGCATTAATCTTGATATGCATGAAAATACACTAAATGCGCAAATTTCGGGCTTTCAGTACACTCATTTATATTGCTCAGAATCAATTTTAAATGTAACCATATGATTCTACACACCAATTCACATAAGAATCAGCATTAATCTTGATATGCATGAAAATACACTAAATGCGTAGTTTTTGATCTTCAGTACATTCATTTATATTGATCAGAATCAATTTTAAATGAGACCATATGATTCTACACATCAATTTACATAAGAATCAGCATTAATCTTGATATGCATGAAAATACACTAAATGCGCAATATTTCGGGCTTTCAGCACACTCATTTATATTGCTCAGAATCAATTTTTAAATGAGACCATGTGATTCTACACATCAATTCATAATAATCAGAATTAATCTTGATATGCATGAAAATACACTAAATGCGCAATTTTCGGGCTTTCAGTACACTCATTTATATTGCTCAGAATGAATTTTAATGAAACCATATGATTCTACACATCAATTTACATAAGAATCAGCATTAATCTTGATATGCATGAAAATACACTAAATGCGTATATTCGGCTTTCAGTACACTCATTTATATTGCTCAGAATCAATTTTAAATGAAACCATATGATTCTACACATCAATTTACATAAGAAGCAGCATTAATCTTGATATGCATGAAAATACACTAAATGCGCAAATTTCGGGCTTTCAGTACACTCATTTATATTGCTCAGAATCAATTTAAAATTAGACCATATGATTCTACACATCAATTTACATAAGAATCAGCATTAATCTTGATATGCATGAAAATACACCAAATGCGCAGTTTTTGGACTTTCAGTACACTCATTTATATTGATCAGAATCAATTTTAAAAGAGACCATATGATTCTACACATCAATTTACATAAGAATCAGCATTAATCTTGATATGCATGAAAATACACTAAATGCGCAATTTTCCGGCTTTCAGCACACTCCTTTATATTGCTCAGAATCAATTTTAAATGAGACCATCTGATTCCACACATCAATTTACATAAGAATCTGCATTAATCTTGATATGCATGAAAATACACTAAATGCGCAATTTTCGGGCTTTCAGTACACTCATTTATATTGTTCTGAATCAATTTTATATGAGACCTTATGATTCTATACATCAATTTACATAAGAATCAGCATTAATCTTGATATGCATGAAAATACACTAAATGCGCAGTTTTTGGTCTTTCAGTACACTCATTTATATTGATCAGAATCAATATTAAATGAGACCATATGATTCTACACATCAATTTACTTAAGAATCAGCATTAATCTTGATATGCATGAAAATACACTAAATGCGCAGTTTTTGATATTTCAGTACACTCATTTATATTGATCAGAATCAATTTTAAATGAGACCATATAATTCTACACATCAATTTACATAAGAATCAGCAATAATCTTGATATGCATGAAAATACACTAAATGCGCAATTTTCGGGCTTTCAGTACACTCATTTATATTGCTCAGAATCAATTTTAAATGAGACCATATGATTCTACACATCAATTTACATAAGAATCAGCATTAATCTTGATATGCATGAAAATACACTAAATGCGCAATTTTCGGGCTTTCAGTACACTCATTTATATTGCTCAGAAACAATTTAAAATGTAACCATATGATTCTACACATCAATTTACATAAGAATCAGCATTAATCTTGATATGCATGAAAATACACTAAATGCGCAATTTTCGGGTTTTCAGTACACTCATTTATATTGCTCAGAATCAATTTTAAATGAAACCATATGATTCTACACATCAATTTACATAAGAATCAGCATTAATCTTGATATGCATGAAAATACATTAATGCGCAGTTTTTGGACTTTCAGTACACTCATTTATATTGATCAGAATCAATGTTAAATGAGAACATATGATTCTACACATCAATTTACATAAGAATCAGCATTAATCTTGAGATGCATGAAAATACAGCAATTCGCAATTTTCGGGCTTTCAGCACACTCATTTATATTGCTCAGAATCAATTTTAAATGAGACCATATGATTCTACACACCAAATTTATATAAAAATCAGCATTAATCTTGATATGCATGAAAATACACTAAATGCGCAATTTTCGGGCTTTCAGTACACTCATTTATATTGCTCAGAATCAATTTTAAATGCAACCATATGAGACCATATGATTCTACACATCAATTTACATAAGAATCAGCATTAATCTTGATATGCATGAAAATACACTAAATGCGCAGTTTTTGGACTTTCAGTACACTCATTTATATTGATCAGAATCAATTTTAAATGAGACCATATGATTCTACACATCAATTTACATAAGAATCAGCATTAATCTTGATATGCATGAAAATACACTAAATGCGCAATATACCGGCTTTCACCACACTCCTTTATATTGCTCAGAATCAATTTTAAATGAGACCATCTGATTCCACACATCAATTTACATAAGAATCAGCATTAATCTTGATATGCATGAAAATACACTAAATGCGCAATTTTCGGGCTTTCAGTACACTCATTTATATTGTTCTGAATCAATTTTATATGAGACCGTATGATTCTACACATCAATTTACATAAGAATCAGCATTAATCTTGATATGCATGAAAATACATTAATGCGCAGTTTTTGGTCTTTCAGTACACTCATTTATATTGATCAGAATCAATTTTAAATGAGACCATATGATTCTACACATCAATTTACATATGAATCAGCATTAATCTTGATATGCATGAAAATAAACTAAATGCGCAATTTTCGGGCTTACAGTACACTCATTTATATTGCTCAGAATCAATTTTAAATGAGACCATATGATTCTACACATCAATTTACATAAGAATCAGCATTAATCTTGATATGCATGAAAATACACTAAATGCGCAATTTTCCGACTTTCGGTACACGCATTTATATTGCTCAGAATCAATTTTAAATGGGACCATATGATTCTACACATCAATTTACATAAGAATCAGCATTAATCTTGATATGCATGAAAATACACTAAATGCGCAATTTTCGGGCTTTCAGTACACTTATTTATATTGCTCAGAACCAATTTTAATTGAAACCATATGATTCTACACATCAATTTACATAAGAATCAGCTTTAATCTTGATATGCATGAAAATACACTAAATGCGCATTTTTCGGGCTTTCAGCACACTCATTTATATTGCTCAGAATCAATTTTAAATGAGACCGTATGATTCTACACATCAATTTACATAAGAATTAGCATTAATCTTGATATGCATGAAAATACACTAAATGCGCAAATTTCGGGCTTTCAGTACACTCATTTATATTGCTCAGAATCAATTTTAAATGTAACCATATGATTCTACACACCAATTTACATGAGAATCAGCATTAATCTTGATATGCATGAAAATACACTAATTGCGCAGTTTTTGGACTTTCAGTACACTCATTTATATTGATCAGAATCAATTTTAAATGAGACCATATGATTCTACACATCAATTTACATAAGAATCAGCATTAATCTTGATATGCATGAAAATACACTAAATGCGCAATATTCGGGCTTGCAGCACACTCATTTATATTGCTCAGAATCAATTTTTAAATGAGACCATGTGATTCTACACATCAATTTACATAATAATCAGCATTAATCTTGATATGCATGAAAATACACTAAATGCGCAATTTTCGGGCTTTCAGTACACTCATTTATATTGCTCAGAATGAATTTTAAATGAAACCATATGATTCTACACATCAATTTACATAAGAATCAGCATTAATCTTGATATGCATGAAAATACACTAAATGCGCAATATTCGGGCTTTCAGTACACTCATTTATATTGATCAGAATCAATTTTAAATGAGACCATATGATTCTACACATCAATTTACATAAGAATCAGCATTAATCTTGATATGCATGAAAATAAACTAAATGAGCAATTTTCGGGCTTACAGTACACTCATTTATATTGCTCAGAATCAATTTTAAATGAGACCATATGATTCTACACATCAATTTACATAAGAATCAGCATTAATCTTGATATGCATGAAAATACACTAAATGCGCAATTTTCCGACTTTCGGTACACTCATTTATATTGCTCAGAATCAATTTTAAATGGGACCATATGATTCTACACATCAATTTACATAAGAATCAGCATTAATCTTGATATGCATGAAAATACACTAAATGCGCAATTTTCGGGCTTTCAGTACATTTATTTATATTGCTCAGAATCAATTTTAATTGAAACCATATGATTCTACACATCAATTTACATAAGAATCAGCTTTAATCATGATATGCTTGAAAATACACTAAATGCGCATTTTTCGGGCTTTCAGCACACTCATTTATATTGCTCAGAATCAATTTTAAATGAGACCGTATGATTCTACACATCAATTTACATAAGAATTAGCATTAATCTTGATATGCATGAAAATACACTAAATGCGCAATTTTCGGGCTTTCAGTACACTCATTTATATTGCTCAGAATCAATTTTAAATGTAACCATATGATTCTACACACCAATTTACATAAGAATCAGCATTAATCTTGATATGCATGAAAATACACTAAATGCGCAGTTTTGGACTTTCAGTACACTCTTTTATATTGATCAGAATCAATTTTAAATGAGACCATATGATTCTACACATCAATTTACATAAGAATCAGCATTAATCTTGATATGCATGAAAATACACTAAATGCGCAATATTCGGGCTTTCAGCACACTCATTTATATTGCTCAGAATCAATTTTTAAATGAGACCATGTGATTCTACATATCAATTTACATAATAATCAGCATTAATCTTGATATGCATGAAAATACACTAAATGCGCAATTTTCGGGCTTTCAGTACACTCATTTATATTGCTCAGAATGAATTTTAAATGAAACCATATGATTCTACACATCAATTTACATAAGAATCAGCATTAATCTTGATATGCATGAAAATACACTAAATGCGCAATATTCGGGCTTTCAGTACACTCATTTATATTGCTCAGAATCAATTTTAAATGAAACCATATGATTCTACACATCAATTTACATAAGAAGCAGCATTAATCTTGATATGCATGAAAATACACTAACTGCGCAATTTTCGGGCTTTCAGTACACTCATTTATATTGCTCAGAATCAATTTGAAATGTAACCATATGATTCTACACATCAATTTACATAAGAATCAGCATTAATCTTGATATGCATGAAAATACACTAAATGCGCAATTTTCGGGCTTTCAGTACACTCATTTATATTGCTCAGAATCAATTTTAATTGAAACCACATGATTCTACACATCAATTTACATAAGAATCAGCATTAATCTTGATATGCACGAAAATACACTAAATGCGCAGTGTTTGGTCTTTCAGTACAGTCATTTATATTGCTCAGAATCAATTTTAATTGAAACCATATGATTCTACACATCAATTTACATAAGAATCAGCATTAATCTTGATATGCATGAAAATACACTAAATGCGCAATTTTCGGGCTTTCAGTACACTCGTTTATATTGCTCAGAATCAATTTTAAATGAAACCATATGAGACCATATGACTCTACACATCAATTTACATAAGAATCAGCATTAATCTTGATATGCATGAAAATACACTAAATGCGCAATTTTCCGGCTTTCAGTACACTCATTTATATTGCTCAGAATCAAATTTAAATGAGACCATATGATTCTACACATCAATTTACATAAGAATCATCATTAATCTTGATATGCATGAAAATACACTAAATGCGCAATTTTCGGGCTTACAGTACACGCATTTATATTGATCAGAACCAATTTAAATGAGACCATATGATTCTAGACATCAATTTACATAAGAATCAGCATTAATCTTGATATGCATGAAAATACACTAAATGCGCAATTTTCCGGCTTTCGGTACACTCATTTATATTGCTCAGAATCAATTTTAAATGGGACCATATGATTCTACACATCAATTTAAATAAGAATCAGCATTAATCTTGATATGCATGAAAATACACTAAATGCGCAATTTTCCGGCTTTCAGTACACTCATTTATATTGCTCAGAATCAATTTTAATTGAAACCATATGATTCTACACATCAATTTACATAAGAATCAGCTTTAATCTTGATATGCATGAAAATACACTAAATGCGCTATTTTCGGGCTTTCAGTACACTCATTTATATTGCTCAGAATCAATTTTAAATGAAACCATATGATTCTACACATCAATTTACATAAGAATCAGCATTAATCTTGATATGCATGAAAATACACTAAATGCGCAATTTTCGGGCATTCAGTACACTCATTTATATTGCTCAGAATCAATTTTAAATGAGACCATATGATTCTACATATCAATGTACATAAGAATCAGCATTAATCTTGATATGCATGAAAATACACTAAATGCGCAATATTCGGGCTTTCAGCACACTCATTTATATTGCTCAGAATCAATTTTGAAATGAGACCATGTGATTCTACACATCAATTTACATAATAATCAGCATTAATCTTGATATGCATGAAAATACACTAAATGCGCAATTTTCGGGCTTTCAGTACACTCATTTATATTGCTCAGAATGAATTTTAAATGAAACCATATGATTCTATACATCAATTTACATAAGAATCAGCATTAATCTTGATATGCATGAAAATACACTAAATGCGCAATTTTCGGGCATTCAGTACACTCATTTATATTGCTCAGAAGAAATTTT
>JBBBDQ010002877.1:0-46453 GCA_037127315.1 Ascarosepion bandense | reverse complement strand
AAAAAGCATATTTTCATATTTCAGATTAAAAAAGAGAAAATATGAAGGGAAACGAGGTTATTTCAAAATTTTTTATTGAAAAAAGACAAAATAAAATGAAAATAAAGCACATTTTCACATTTCAGACTAAAAAAGAGAAAACATCAAGGGAAACGAGGTTATTTTGAAATTTTTTATTGAAAAAAGAGAAAATAAGATGAAAATAACACACATTTTCATATTTCAGATGAAAAAAGAGAAAATATCAAGGGAAACAAGGTTATTTACAAAAGTTTTATTGAAAAAAAAACAAAATAAGATAAAAATAAAGCATATTTTCATATTTCAGATTAAAAAAGAGAAAATATCAATCGAAACAAGGTTATTTTGTAATTTTTTTATTGAAAAGACAAAATAAGATGAAAAATAAAGCACATTTTCATATTTCAGTTGAAAAAGAGAAAATATCAATGGAAACATGGTTATTTTGAAATTTATTATTGAAAAAAGACAAAATAAGATGAAAATAAAGTAATATTTTCATATTTTCTGCTAGATTAAAAATAGTAAATATCAAGGAAACATTGTTATTTTGAAATTTGTTATTGAAAAAGACAAAAGAAGAGTAAAAATAAATACACATTTTCATATTTCAGATTTAAAAAAGAGAAAATATCATGAAACATTGTTACTTTGAAATTGTTATTAAAAAAACAAAATAAGATGAAAATAAAGCACATTTTCATATTTGTGATTAAAAGAGAAAATATCAGGAAATAAGGTTATTTTTTTGAAATTTTTTTATTGAAAAAATACAAAATAAGATGAAAATACTATTTTTCATATTTCAGATGAAAAAGACAAAATACATCATAGAAACAAGGTTATTTTGAATTTTTGTTGAAAAAAAGACAAAATAAGATGGAAAATAAAGCACATTTTCATATTTCAGATTAAAAAAGAGAAAATATCATGAAAACAAGGTTATTTTGAAATTTTTTTATTGAAAAAATTACAATATTTAGAAAATAAAGCACATTTTCATATTTTACATAGATTAAAAAAGATAAAATATCAAGGGAAACAAGGTTATTTTGAAATTTTTTATTTAAAAAAGACAAAATAAAATGAAAATAAAGCACATTTTCATATTTCAGATTAAAAAAGAGAAAACATCAAGGGAAACGAGGTTATTTTGAAATATTTTTTTGAAAAAAGACAAAATAAGATGAAAAAAAAGCACATTTTCATATTTCTGATGAAAAAAGACAAAATATCATGGGAAACCAGGTTATTTTGAAATTTTTTATTGAAAACAGTCAAAATACGATAAAAAAAAAGCACATTTTCATATTTCAGATTAAAAAAGAGAAAATATCAAGGGAAACAAGGTTATTTGGAAATGTTTTATTGAAAAAAAACAAAATAAGATAAAAATAAAGCACATTTTCATATTTCAGATTAAAAAAGAGAAAATATCAAGCGAAACAAGGTTATTTTGAAATTTTTTCATTGAAAAAAGACAAAATAAGTTGAAAATAAAGCACATTTTCATATTTCAGATTAAAAAGAGAAAATATCAAGGGAAACAAGGTTATTTTGACATTTTTTATTGAAAAATGAAAAAAATAAGATGAAAATAAAGCACATTTTCATATTTCAGATGAAAAAAGAGAAAATATCAAGGGAAACAAGGTTATTTTGAAATTTTTTATTGAAAAAAGACAAAATAAATGAAAAAAAAGCACATTTTCATATTTCAGATTAAAAAAGAGAAAATATCAAGGGAAACAAGGTTAATTTGAAATGTTTTACTGAAAAAAGACAACATGAGATGAAAATAAAGCACATTTTCGTATTTCAGAATAAAAAAGAGAAAATATCAAGGGAAACAAGGTTATTTTGAAATTTTTTATTGAAAAATGACAAAATAAAATGAAAATAAAGCATATTTCCATATTTCAGATTAAAAAAGAGAAAATATCAAGGGAAACGAGGATATTTTGAAATTTTTTATTGAAAAACGTCAAAATAAGATGAAAAAAAAGCACATTTTCATATTTCAGAATAAAAAAGTGAATATATCAAGGGAAACAAGATTATTTTGAAATTTTTTATTGAAAAAAGACAAAATAAGATGAAAATAAAGCACATTTTAATATTTCAGATTAAAAATAGAAAATATCAAGAGAAACGAGGTTATTTTGAAATTTTTTATTGAAAAAAGACAACATAAGATGAAAATAAAGCACATTTTCGTATTTCAGATTAAAAAAGAGAAAATATCAAGCGAAACAAGGTTATTTTGAAATTTTTTTATTGAAAAAAGACAAAATTATATGAAAATAAAGCACATTTTCATATTTCAGATGAAAAAAGAGAAAATATCAAGGGAAAGAAGGTTATTTTGAAATTTTTTATTGAAAAAAGGGAAAAATAAGTTGAAAATAAAGCACATTTTCATATTTCAGATGAAAAATAGAAAATATCAAGGGAAACAAGATTATTTTGAAATATTTATTGAAAAAAGACAAAAGAAGATGAAAATAAAGCACATTTTCATATTTCAGATTAAAAAAGAGAAAATATCAAGCGAAACAAGGTTATTTTGAATTTTTTTATCGAAAAAAGACAAAATAAGATAAAAATATAGCACATTTTCATATTTCAGATTAAAAAAAGAGAAAATATCAAGGGAAACAAGGTTGTTTTGAAATTCTTTTTTGAAAAAAGAGAAAAATAAGATGAAAATAAAGCACATTTTCATATTTCAGATTAAAAAAGAGAAAATATCGAGGGAAACAAGGTTATTTGGAAATGTTTTATTGACAAAAAACAAAATAAGATAAAAATAAAGCACATTTTAATATTTCAGATTAAAAAAGAGAAAATATCAAGCGAAACAAGGTTATTTTGAAATTTTTTATTGAAAAAAGACAAAATAAGATGAAAATAAAGCACATTTTCATATTTCAGATGAAAAAAGAGAAAATATCAAGGGAAACGTGGTTATTTTGAAATTTTTTATTGAAAAACTACAAAATAAGATGAAAAAAAAGAACATTTTCATATTTCAGATTAAAAAAGACAAAATATCAAGGGAAACAAGGTTATTTTGAAATTTTTTATTGAAAAAAGACAAAATAAGATGAAAATAAAGCACATTTTCATATTTCAGATTAAAAAAGAGAAAATATCAAGGGAAGCAAGGTTATTTTGAAATTTTTTATTGAAAAAAGACAAAATAAGATGAAAAAACAGCACATTTTCACATTTCAGATTAAAAAAGATAAAATATCAAGGGAAACAAGGTTTATTTGAAATGTTTTATTGAAAAAAGATAACATAAGATGAAAATAAAGCACATTTTCGTATTTCAGATTAAAAAAGACAAAATATCAAGGGAAATAAGGTTATTTTGAAATTTTTTATTGAAAAAAGAGAAAAATAAGATGAAAATAAAGCACATTTTCATATTTCAGATGAAAAAAGAGAAAATATCACGGGAAACGAGGTTATTTTGAAATTTTTTATTGAAAAACGACAAAATAAGATGAAAAAAAAGAACATTTTCATATTTCAGATGAAAAAAGAGAAAATATCAAGGGAAACGAGGTTATTTTGAAATTTTTTATTGAAAAAAGACAAAATAAGATGAAAATAAAGCACATTTTCGTATTTCAGTTTAAAAAAGAGAATATATCAAGGGAAACAAGGTTATTTTGAAATTTTTTATTGAAAAAAGAGAAAAATAAGATGAAAATAAAGCACATTTTCATATTTCAGATGAAAAAAGAGAAAATATCACGGGAAACGAGGTTATTTTGAAATTTTTTATTGAAAAACGACAAAATAAGATGAAAAAAAAGAACATTTTCATATTTCAGATTAAAAAAGACAAAATGTCATGGGAAACAATGTTATTTTGAAATTTTTCATTGAAAAAATACAAAATAAGATGAAAATAACGCACATTTTCATATTTCAGATTA
Source organism: Ascarosepion bandense (assembly GCA_037127315.1). Classification (NCBI taxonomy): domain Eukaryota; kingdom Metazoa; phylum Mollusca; class Cephalopoda; order Sepiida; family Sepiidae; genus Ascarosepion; species Ascarosepion bandense. The sequence continues at coordinate 42,482 of JBBBDQ010002877.1, read as the reverse complement.
AAAAAAGAGAAAATATCAAGGGAAACAAGGTTAATTTGAAATGTTTTATTGAAAAAAGACAACATAAGATGAAAATAATGCACATTTTCGTATTTCAGATTAAAAAAGAGAAAATATCACGCGAAACAAGGTTATTTTGAAATTTTTTTATTGAAAAAAGACAAAATAATATGAAAATAAAGCACTTTCATATTTCAGACTAAAAAAGAGAAAATATGAAGGGAAACGAGGTTATTTCGAAATTTTTTATTGAAAAAAGACAAAATAAGATGAAAATAACACACATTTTCATATTTCAGATGAAAAAAGAGAAAATATGAAGGGAAACAAGGTTATTTAGAAAAGTTTTATTGAAAAAAAATCAAAATAAGATAAAAATAAAGCATATTTTCATACTTCAGATTAAAAAAGAGAAAATATCAAGGGAAACAAGGTTATTTTGAAATTTTTTATTGAAAAAAGAGAAAAATAAGATGAAAATAAAGCACATTTTCATATTTCAGATGAAAAAAGAGAAAATATCAAGGGAAACGAGGTTATTTTGAAAGGTTTTATTGAAAAACTACAAAATAAAATGAAAATAAAGCACATTTTCAAATTTCAGAAGAAAAAAGAGAAAATATCAAGGGAAACGAGTTTATTTAGAAATTTTTTATTGAAAACAGACAAAATACGATGAAAAAAAAGCACATTTTCATATTTCAGATTAAAAAAGAGAAAATATCAAGGGAAAAAGGTTATTTGGAAATGTTTTATTGAAAAAAAACAAAATAAGATAAAAATAAAGCACATTTTAATATTTCAGATTAAAAAAGAGAAAATATCAAGCGAAACAAGGTTATTTTGAAATTTTTTATTGAAAAAAGACAAAATAAGATGAAAATAAAGCACATTTTCATATTTCAGATTAAAAAAGAGAAAATATCCAGGGAAACAAGGTTATTTTGAAATTTTTTATAGAAAAAATAGAAAAATAAGATGAAAATAAAGCACATTTTCATATTTCAGATGAAAAAAGAGAAAATATCAAGGGAAACGAGGTTATTTTGAAATTTTTTATTGAAAAACTACAAAATAAGATGAAAAAAAAGAACATTTTCATATTTCAGATGAAAAAAGAGAAAATATCAAGGGAAACGAGGTTATTTTGAAATTTTTTATTGAAAAAAGACAAAATAAGATGAAAATAAAGCACATTTTCGTATTTCAGTTTAAAAAAGAGAATATATCAAGGGAAACAAGGTTATTTTGAAATTTTTTATTGAAAAAAGAGAAAAATAAGATGAAAATAAAGCACATTTTCATATTTCAGATGAAAAAAGAGAAAATATCACGGGAAACGAGGTTATTTTGAAATTTTTTATTGAAAAACGACAAAATAAGATTAAAAAAAAGAACATTTTCATATTTCAGATTAAAAAAGACAAAATATCATGGGAAACAAGGTTAATTTCAAATTTTTTATTGAAAAAAATACAAAATAAGATGAAAATAACGCACATTTTCATATTTCAGATTAAAAAAGAGAAAATATCAAGGGAAACAAGGTTATTTTGAAATTTTTTATTGAAAAAAGACAAAATAAAATGAAAATAAAGCACATTTTCATATTTCAGAATAAAAAAGCGAAAACATCAAGGGAAACGAGGTTATTTTGAAATATTTTTTTGAAAAAAAAGACAAAATAAGATGAAAATAAAGCACATTTTCATATTTCAGATGAAAAAAGAGAAAATATCAAGGGAAACGAGGTTATTTTGAAATATTTTTTTGAAAAAAAACAAAATAAGATGAAAAATAGAAGATTTTTATGTTTCTGATGAAAAAAGACAAAAAAACATGGGAAACCAGGTTATTTTGAAATTTTTTATTGAAAACAGACAAAATACGATGAAAAAAAAGCACATTTTCATATTTCAGATTAAAAAAGAGAAAATATGAAGGGAAACGAGGTTATTTCGAAATTTTTTATTGAAAAAAGACAAAATAAAATGAAAATAAAGCACATTTTCACATTTCAGACTAAAAAAGAGAAAACATCAAGGGAAACGAGGTTATTTTGAAATTTTTTATTGAAAAAAGAGAAAATAAGATGAAAATAACACACATTTTCATATTTCAGATGAAAAAAAGAGAAAATATCAAGGGAAACAAGGTTATTTACAAAAGTTTTATTGAAAAAAAAACAAAATAAGATAAAAATAAAGCATATTTTCATATTTCAGATTAAAAAAGAGAAAATATCAATCGAAACAAGGTTATTTTGTAATTTTTTTATTGAAAAGAGACAAAATAAGATGAAAATAAAGCACATTTTCATATTTCAGATTAAAAAAGAGAAAATATCAAGGGAAACAAGGTTATTTTGAAATTTTTTATTGAAAAAAGAGAAAAATAAGATGAAAATAAAGCACATTTTCATATTTCAGATGAAAAAATAGAAAACATCAATGGAAATGAGGTTATTTTGAAATTTTTTATTGAAAAACGTCAAAATAAGATGAAAAAAAAGAACATTTTCATATTTCAGATTAAAAAAGAGAAAATATCAAGGGAAACAAGGTTATTTTGAATTTTTTTTATTGAAAAAAGACAAAATAAGATGGAAATAAAGCACATTTTCATATTTCAGATGAAAAAAGAGAAAATATCAAGGGAAACAAGGATATTTTGAAATTTTTTATTGAAAACAGACAAACTAGGATGACAAAAAAGCACATTTTCATATTTCTGAATAAAAAAGAGAATATATCAAGGGAAACAAGATTATTTTGAAATGTTTTATTGAAAAAAGACAACATAAGATGAAAATAAAGCACATTTTCGTATTTCAGATTAAAAAAGAGAAAATATCAAGGGAAACAAGGTTATTTTGAAATTTTTTTATTGAAAAAAGACAAAATAAGATAAAAATAAAGCACATTTTCATATTTCAGATTAAAAAAGAGAAAATTAAATGGGAAACAAGATTATTTTGAAATTTTTTATTGAAAAAAGACAAAATAAGATGAAAATAAAGCACATTTTCATATTTCAGATTAAAATAGAGAAAATATCAAGGGAAACACGGTTATTTTGAAATTTTTTGTTGAAAAAAGAAAAAATAAGATGAAAATAAAGCACATTTTCACATTTCAGATTAAAAACAGAGAAAATATCAAGGGAAACAAGGTCATTTTGAAATTTTTTTTGAAAAAAGACAAAATAAGATAAAAATAAAGCACATTTGCATATTTCAGATTAAAAAAAAGAAAATATCAAGGGAAGCAAGGTTATTTTGAAATCTTTTATTGAAAAAAGAGAAAATAAGATGAAAATAAGGCATATCTTCATATTTCAGATGAAAAAAAGAGAAAATATCAAAAGAAACGAGGTTATTTAGAAATTTTTCATTGACAAAAGACAAAACAAGCTGAAAAAGCACATTTTCATATTTCAGATTAAAAAAGAGAAAATATCAAGGGAAACAAGGTTATTTTGAAATGTTTTATTGAAAAAAGACAAAATAAGATGAAAATAAAGCACATTTTCATATTTCAGATGAAAAAATTAAAAATATCAAGGAAAACAAGGTTATTTTGAAATTTTTTATTGAAAAAAGACAAAATAAGATGAAAATAAAGCACATTTTCATATTTCATATTAAAAATGAGAAACTATCAAAAGAAACGAGGTTATTTTGAAATGTTTTATTGAAAAAAGACAAAATGAGATGAAAATAAAGCACATTTTCATATTTCAGATTAAAAAAGTGAAAATGTCAAGGGAAAGAAGGTTATTTTGAAATTTTTTATTGAAAAAAGACAAAATAAGATGAAATTAAAGCACATTTTCATATTTCAGATTAAAAAAAAAGAAAATATCAAAAGAAACGAGGTTATTTTGAAATTTTTTATTGAAAAAAGACAAAATAAGATGAAAATAAAGCATATTTTCATATTTCAGATTATAAAAGAGAAAATATCAAGGGAAACAAGGTTATTTTGAAATTTTTATTGAAAAAAGACAAAATAAGATAAAAATAAAGCACATTTTCATATTTCAGATTAAAAAGAGAAAATATCAAGGGAAACAAGGTTATTTAGAAAGTTTTTATTTAAAAAAGGATAAATAAGATGAAAATTAAGCACATTTTCATATTTCAGATTAAAAAAGTGAAAATATCAAGGGAAACGAGGTTATTTTGAAATTTTTTATTCAAAAAAGACGAAATAAGATGAAAAAAAAGAACATTTTCATATTTCAGATTAAAAAAGAGAAAATGTCAAAGGAAACGAGGTTATTTTGAAATGTTTTAATGAAAAAAAAAAATAAGATGAAAATATAGCACATTTTCATATTTCTGATTAAAAAAGAGAAAATATCAAAAGAAACTACGTTATCTTGAAATTCTTTATTGAAAAAAGACAAAATAAGATGAAAATAAAGCACATTTTCATATTTCAGATTATAAAAGAGAAAATATCAAGGGAAACAAGGTTATTTTGAAATTTTTTTTGAAAAAAGACAAAATAAGATAAAAATAAAGCACATTTGCATATTTCAGATTAAAAAGATAAAATAGCAAGGGAAACAAATTTATTTTGAAATCTTTTATTGAAAAAAGACAAAATAAGATGAAAATAAGGCACATTTTCATATTTCAGATGAAAAAAGAGAAAATATCAAAAGAAACGAGGTTATTTAGAAATTTTTCATTGACAAAAGACAAAACAAGATGAAAAAGCACATTTTCATATTTCAGATTAAAAAAGAGAAAATATCAAGGGAAACAATGTTATTTTGAAATTTATTGAAAAAAAGACAAAATAAGATGAAAAAACACACATTTCCATATTTCAGATTAAAAAAGACAAAATATCAAGGGAAACAAGGTTATTTTGGAATTTTTTATTGAAAAAAGACAAAATAAGATGAAGAAGCACATTTTCATATTTCAGATTAAAAAAGAGAAAATATCAAAGGAAACAAGGTTATTTTGAAATGTTTTATTGAAAATGACAAAATAAGATGAAAATAAACACATTTTCATATTTCAGATTAAAAAAGGGAAAATATCAAGGGAAACAAGGTTATTTTGAAATTTTTTATTGAAAAAAGACAAAATAAGATAAAAATAAAGCACATTTTCATATTTCAGATTAAAAAAAGAGAAAATTAAATGGGAAACAAGATTATTTTGAAATTTTTTATTGAAAAAAGACAAAATAAGATGAAAATAAAGCACATTTTCATATTTCAGATTAAAATAGAGAAAATATCAAGGGAAACAAGGTTAATTTGAAATGTTTTATAGAAAAAAGACAAAATAAGATGAAAATAAAGCACATTTTCATATTTCAGATTAAAAAAGAGAAAATATCAAGGGAAACAAGGTTATTTTGAAATTTTTTATTGAAAAAAGACAAAATAAGATGAAAATAAAGCACATTTTCATATTTCAGATTAAAAAAGAGAAAATATCAATGGAAACATTGTTACTTTGAAATTTGTTATTGAAAAAAACAAAATAAGATGAAAATAAAGCACATTTTCATATTTCAGATTAAAAAAGAGAAAATATCAAGGGAAACAAGGTTATTTTGAAATGTTTTATTGAAAAAATACAAAATAAGTTGAAAAATATGCACATTTTCATATTTCAGATGAAAAAAGACAAAATATCATGGGAAACAAGGTTATTTTGAAATTTTTTATTGAAAAAAGACAAAATAATATGAAAATAAAGCACATTTTCATATTTCAGATTAAAAAAGAGAAAATATCAAGGGACACAAGGTTATTTTGAAATTTTTTATTGAAAAAAGACAAAATAAGATGCAAATAAAGCACATTTTCATATTTCAGATTAAAAAAGAGAAAATATCAAGCGAAACAAGGTTATTTTGAAATTTTTTATTGAAAAAAGACAAAATAAGATGAAAATAAAGCACATTTTCATATTTCAGATGAAAAAAGAGAAAATATCAAGGGAAACGAGGTTATTTTGAAATTTTTTATTGAAAAACGACAAAAGAAGATGTAAAAAAAGAACATTTTCATATTTCAGATTAAAAAAGACAAAATATCATGGGAAACAAGGTTATTTTGAAATTTTTTATTGAAAAAATACAAAAGAAGATGAAAATAAAGCACATTTTCATATTTCAGATGAAAAAAGACAAAATATCAAGGGAAACAAGGTTATTTTGAAATTTTTTATTGAAAAAAGACAAAATAAGATGAAAATAAAGCACATTTTCATATTTCAGATTAAAAAAGAGAAAATATCAAGGGAAACAAGGTTATTTTGAAATTTTTTATTGAAAAAAGACAAAATAAGTTGAAAATAAATCACATTTTTATGTTTCAGATTAAAAAAGAGAAAATATCAAGGGAAACAGGTTATTTTGAACTTTTTTCTGAAAAAAGACAAAAAAAAAATGAAAATAAAGCACATTTTCATATTTCAGATTAAAAAAGGGAAAATATCAAGGGAAACGAGGTTATTTTGAAATTTTTATTGAAAAAAAACAAAATAAGATAAAAATAAAGCACATTTTCATATTTCAGATGAAAAAAGACAAAATATCAAGGGAAACAAGGTTATTTTGAAATTTTTTATTGAAAACAGACAAAATACGATGAAAAAAAAGCACATTTTCATATTTCAGATTAAAAAAGAGAAAATATCAAGGGAAACAAGGTTATTTTGACATTTTTTGTTGAAAAAAGAAATATTAAGATGAAAATAAAGCACATTTTCACATTTCAGATTGAAAAAGAGAAAATATCAAGGGAAACAAGATTATTTTGAAATTTTTTATTGAAAAAAGCCAAAATAAGATGAAAATAAAGCACATTTTCATATTTCAGATTAAAAAAGAGAAAATATAAAAAAACGAGGTTATTTTGAAAGTTTTTATTGAAAAAAGACAAAATAAGATGAAAATAAAGCACATTTTCATATTTCAGATTAAAAAAGAGAAAATATCATGGGAAACAAGGTTCTTTTGAAATTTTTTATTGAAAAAATACAAAATAAGATGAAAATAACACACATTTTTATATTTCAGACGAAAAACGAGAAAATATCAAGGGAAACAAGGTTATTTTGCAATGTTTTATAGAAAAAAGACAAAATAAGATGAAAATAAAGCACACTTTCATATTTCAGATTAAAAAAGAGAAAATATGAAAAGAAACAAGGTTATTTTGAAATTTTTATTGAAAAAAGACAAAATACGGTGAAAATAAAGCACATTTTCATATTTCAGATTAAAAAGAGAAAATATCAAGTGAAACAAGGTTGTTTTGAAATTTTTTATTGAAAAAAGACAAAATAAGATGAAAATAAAGCACATTTTCATATTTCAGTTGAAAAAGAGAAAATATCAATGGAAACATGGTTATTTTGAAATTTATTATTGAAAAAAGACAAAAGAAGATGAAAATAAAGCACATTTTCATATTTCAGATTAAAAAAGAGAAAATATGAAGGGAAACAATGTTATTTTGAAATATTTTATTGAAAAAAGACAAAATAAGATGAAAATAAAGCACACTTTCATATTTCAGATTAAAAAAGAGAAAATATGAAAAGAAACAAGGTTATTTTGAAATTTTTTTTTGAAAAAAGACAAAATACGGTGAAAATAAAGCACATTTTCACATTTCAGATTAAAAAGAGAAAATATCAAGTGAAACAAGGTTGTTTTGAAATTTTTTATTGAAAAAAGACAAAATAAGATGAAAATAAAGCACATTTTCATATTTCAGTTGAAAAAGAGAAAATATCAATGGAAACATGGTTATTTTGAAATTTATTATTGAAAAAAGACAAAATAAGATGAAAATAAAGCACATTTTCATATTTCAGATTAAAAAATAGTAAATATCAAGGGAAACATTGTTATTTTGAAATTTGTTATTGAAAAAGACAAAAGAATATAAAAATAACACACATTTTCATATTTCAGATTAAAAAAGAGAAAATATCAAGGGAAACATTGTTACTTTGAAATTTGTTAATTGAAAAAAACAAAATAAGATGAAAATAAAGCACATTTTCATATTTCAGATTAAAAAAGAGAAAATATCAAGGGAAACAAGGTTATTTTGAAATTTTTTATTGAAAAAATACAAAATAAGATGAAAAATACGCACATTTTCATATTTCAGATGAAAAAAGACAAAATATCATGGGAAACAAGGTTATTTTGAAATTTTTTATTGAAAAAAGACAAAATAAGATGAAAATAAAGCACATTTTCATATTTCAGATTAAAAAAAGAGAAAATATCAAGGGAAACAAGGTTATTTTGAAATGTTTTATAGAAAAAAGACAAAATAAGATGAAAATAAAGCACATTTTCATATTTCAGATTAAAAAAGAGAAAATATCAAGGGAAACAAGGTTATTTTGAAATTTTTTATTGAAAAAAGACAAAATAAGATGAAAATAAAGCACATTTTCATATTTCAGATTAAAAAAGAGAAAATATCAAGGGAAACATTGTTACTTTGAAATTTGTTATTGAAAAAAACAAAATAAGATGAAAATAAAGCACATTTTCATATTTCAGATTAAAAAAGAGAAAATATCAAGGGAAACAAGGTTATTTTGAAATGTTTTATTGAAAAAATACAAAATAAGTTGAAAAATATGCACATTTTCATATTTCAGATGAAAAAAGACAAAATATCATGGGAAACAAGGTTATTTTGAAATTTTTTATTGAAAAAAGACAAAATAATATGAAAATAAAGCACATTTTCATATTTCAGATTAAAAAAGAGAAAATATCAAGGGACACAAGGTTATTTTGAAATTTTTTATTGAAAAAAGACAAAATAAGATGCAAATAAAGCACATTTTCATATTTCAGATTAAAAAAGAGAAAATATCAAGCGAAACAAGGTTATTTTGAAATTTTTTATTGAAAAAAGACAAAATAAGATGAAAATAAAGCACATTTTCATATTTCAGATGAAAAAAGAGAAAATATCAAGGGAAACGAGGTTATTTTGAAATTTTTTATTGAAAAACGACAAAAGAAGATGTAAAAAAAGAACATTTTCATATTTCAGATTAAAAAAGACAAAATATCATGGGAAACAAGGTTATTTTGAAATTTTTTATTGAAAAAATACAAAAGAAGATGAAAATAAAGCACATTTTCATATTTCAGATGAAAAAAGACAAAATATCAAGGGAAACAAGGTTATTTTGAAATTTTTTATTGAAAAAAGACAAAATAAGATGAAAATAAAGCACATTTTCATATTTCAGATTAAAAAAGAGAAAATATCAAGGGAAACAAGGTTATTTTGAAATTTTTTATTGAAAAAAGACAAAATAAGTTGAAAATAAATCACATTTTTATGTTTCAGATTAAAAAAGAGAAAATATCAAGGGAAACGAGGTTATTTTGAACTTTTTTCTGAAAAAAGACAAAAAAAAAATGAAAATAAAGCACATTTTCATATTTCAGATTAAAAAAGGGAAAATATCAAGGGAAACGAGGTTATTTTGAAATTTTTATTGAAAAAAAACAAAATAAGATAAAAATAAAGCACATTTTCATATTTCAGATGAAAAAAGACAAAATATCAAGGGAAACAAGGTTATTTTGAAATTTTTTATTGAAAACAGACAAAATACGATGAAAAAAAAGCACATTTTCATATTTCAGATTAAAAAAGAGAAAATATCAAGGGAAACAAGGTTATTTTGACATTTTTTGTTGAAAAAAGAAATATTAAGATGAAAATAAAGCACATTTTCACATTTCAGATTGAAAAAGAGAAAATATCAAGGGAAACAAGATTATTTTGAAATTTTTTATTGAAAAAAGCCAAAATAAGATGAAAATAAAGCACATTTTCATATTTCAGATTAAAAAAGAGAAAATATAAAAAAAACGAGGTTATTTTGAAAGTTTTTATTGAAAAAAGACAAAATAAGATGAAAATAAAGCACATTTTCATATTTCAGATTAAAAAAGAGAAAATATCATGGGAAACAAGGTTCTTTTGAAATTTTTTATTGAAAAAATACAAAATAAGATGAAAATAACACACATTTTTATATTTCAGACGAAAAACGAGAAAATATCAAGGGAAACAAGGTTATTTTGCAATGTTTTATAGAAAAAAGACAAAATAAGATGAAAATAAAGCACACTTTCATATTTCAGATTAAAAAAGAGAAAATATGAAAAGAAACAAGGTTAATTTTGAAATTTTTTATTGAAAAAAGACAAAATACGGTGAAAATAAAGCACATTTTCATATTTCAGATTAAAAAGAGAAAATATCAAGTGAAACAAGGTTGTTTTGAAATTTTTTATTGAAAAAAGACAAAATAAGATGAAAATAAAGCACATTTTCATATTTCAGTTGAAAAAGAGAAAATATCAATGGAAACATGGTTATTTTGAAATTTATTATTGAAAAAAGACAAAAGAAGATGAAAATAAAGCACATTTTCATATTTCAGATTAAAAAAGAGAAAATATGAAGGGAAACAATGTTATTTTGAAATATTTTATTGAAAAAAGACAAAATAAGATGAAAATAAAGCACACTTTCATATTTCAGATTAAAAAAGAGAAAATATGAAAAGAAACAAGGTTATTTTGAAATTTTTTTTTGAAAAAAGACAAAATACGGTGAAAATAAAGCACATTTTCACATTTCAGATTAAAAAGAGAATATATCAAGTGAAACAAGGTTGTTTTGAAATTTTTTATTGAAAAAAGACAAAATAAGATGAAAATAAAGCACATTTTCATATTTCAGTTGAAAAAGAAGAAAATATCAATGGAAACATGGTTATTTTGAAATTTATTATTGAAAAAAGACAAAATAAGATGAAAATAAAGCACATTTTCATATTTCAGATTAAAAAATAGTAAATATCAAGGGAAACATTGTTATTTTGAAATTTGTTATTGAAAAAGACAAAAGAATATAAAAATAACACACATTTTCATATTTCAGATTAAAAAAGAGAAAATATCAAGGGAAACATTGTTACTTTGAAATTTGTTATTGAAAAAAACAAAATAAGATGAAAATAAAGCACATTTTCATATTTCAGATTAAAAAAGAGAAAATATCAAGGGAAACAAGGTTATTTTGAAATTTTTTATTGAAAAAATACAAAATAAGATGAAAAATACGCACATTTTCATATTTCAGATGAAAAAAGACAAAATATCATGGGAAACAAGGTTATTTTGAAATTTTTTATTGAAAAAAGACAAAATAAGATGAAAATAAAGCACATTTTCATATTTCAGATTAAAAAAGAGAAAATATCAAGGGAAACAAGGTTATTTTGAAATTTTTTATTGAAAAAATACAAAATAAGATGAAAATAAAGCACATTTTCATATTTCAGATTAAAAAAGTGAAAATATCAAGGGAAACAAGGTTATTTTGAAATTTTTTATTGAAAAAAGACAAAATCAGATGAAAATAACACACATTTTCATATTTCAGATGAAAAACGAGAAAATATCAAGGGAAACAATGTTATTTTGCAATGTTTTAGAGAAAAAAGACAAAATAAGATGAAAATAAAGCACATTTTCATATTTCAGATTAAAAAAGAGAAAATATCAAGGAAAACAAGGTTATTTTGAAATTTTTTATTGAAAAAAGACAAAATAAGATGAAAATAAAGCACATTTTCATATTTCAGTTGAAAAAGAGAAAATATCAATGGAAACATGGTTATTTTGAAATTTATTATTGAAAAAAAACAAAAGAAGATGAAAATAAAGCACATTTTCATATTTCAGATTAAAAAAGAGAAAATATGAAGGGAAACAATGTTATTTTGAAATATTTTATTGAAAAAAGACAAAATAAGATGAAAATAAAGCACACTTTCATATTTCAGATTAAAAAAGAGAAAATATGAAAAGAAACAAGGTTATTTTGAAATTTTTTATTGAAAAAAGACAAAATACGGTGAAAATAAAGCACATTTTCATATTTCAGATTAAAACGAGAAAATATCAAGTGAAACAAGGTTGTTTTGAAATTTTTTATTGAAAAAAGACAAAATAAGATGAAAATAAAGCACATTTTCATATTTCAGTTGAAAAAGAGAAAATATCAATGGAAACATGGTTATTTTGAAATTTATTATTGAAAAAATACAAAATAAGATGAAAATAACGCACATTTTCATATTTCAGATTAAAAAGAGAAAATATCAAGTGAAAGAAGGTTGTTTTGAAATTTGTTATTGAAAAAGACAAAAGAAGATGAAAATAAAGCACATTTTCATATTTCAGATTAAAAAAGAGAAAATATCAAGGGAAACATTGTTACTTTGAAATTTGTTAAAAATGAAAAAAACAAAATAAGATGAAAATAAAGCACATTTTCATATTTCAGATTAAAAAAGAGAAAATATCAAGGGAAACAAGGTTATTTTGAAATTTTTTATTGAAAAAATACAAAATAAGATGAAAAATACGCACATTTTCATATTTCAGACGAAAAAAGACAAAATATCATGGGAAACAAGGTTATTTTGAAATTTTTTATTGAAAAAAGACAAAATAAGATGAAAATAAAGCACATTTTCATATTTCAGATTAAAAAAGAGAAAATATCAAGGGAAACAAGGTTATTTTGAAATTTTTTATTGAAAAAAGACAAAATAAGATGAAAATAAAGCACATTTTCATATTTCAGATTAAAAAAGTGAAAATATCAAGGGAAACAAGGTTATTTTGAAATTTTTTATTGAAAAAAGACAAAATAATATGAAAATAAAGCACATTTTCATATTTCAGATGAAAAAAGAGAAAATATCAAGGGAAACGAGGTTATTTTGAAATTTTTTATTGAAAAACGACAAAAGAAGATGTAAAAAAAGAACATTTTCATATTTCAGATTAAAAAAGACAAAATATCATGGGAAACAAGGTTATTTTGAAATTTTTTATTGAAAAAATACAAAATAAGATGAAAAATACGCACATTTTCAGATTTCAGATGAAAAAAGACAAAATATCATGGGAAACAAGGTTATTTTGAAATTTTTTATTGAAAAAAGACGAAATAAGATGAAAATAAAGCACATTTTCATATTTCAGATTAAAAAAGAGAAAATATCAAGGGAAACAAGGTTATTTTGAAATTTTTTATTGAAAAAAGACAAAATAAGATGAAAATAAAGCACATTTTCATATTTCAGATGAAAAAAGAGAAAATATCAAGGGAAACGAGGTTATTTAGAAATTTTTTATTGAAAAACAACAAAAGAAGATGTAAAAAAAGAACATTTTCATATTTCAGATTAAAAAAGACAAAATATCATGGGAAACAAGGTTATTTTGAAATTTTTTATTGAAAAAATACAAAATAAGATGAAAATAAAGCACATTTTCATATTTCAGATGAAAAAAGACAAAATATCAAGGGAAACAAGGTTATTTTGAAATTTTTTATTGAAAAAAGACAAAATAAGATGAAAATAAAGCACATTTTCATATTTCAGATTAAAAAAGAGAAAATATCAAGGGAAACAAGGTTATTTTGAAATGTTTTATTGAAAAAAGACAAAATAAGTTGAAAATAAAGCACATTTTCATGTTTCAGATTAAAAAAGGGAAAATATCAAGGGAAACGAGGTTATTTTGAACTTTTTTGTGAAAAAAGACAAAAAAAAATGAAAATAAAGCACATTTTCATATTTCAGATTAAAAAAGAGAAAATATCAAGGGAAACGAGGTTATTTTGAAATTTTTATTGAAAAAAGACAAAATAAGATGAAAATAAAGCACATTTTCATATTTCAGATTAAAAAAGAGAAAATACCAAGGGAAATGACGTTATTTTGAAATTTTTTTCTGAAAAAAGAAAAAATAAGATGAAAAAAAAGCACATTTTCATATTTCAGATGAAAAAAGACAAAATATCAAGGGAAACAAGGTTATTTTGAAATTTTTATTGAAAACAGACAAAATACAATGAAAAAAAAGCACATTTTCATATTTCAGATTAAAAACCAGAAAATATCAAGGGAAACAAGGTTATTTTGACATTTTTTGTTGAAAAAAGAAATATTAAGATGAAAATAAAGCACATTTTCATATTTCAGATTAAAAAAGAGAAAATATCAAGGGAAACAAGATTATTTTGAAATTTTTTATTGAAAAAAGAGAAAAATAAGATGAAAATAAAGCACATTTTCATATTTCAGATTAAAAAAGAGAAAATATCATGGGAAACAAGGTTCTTTTGAAATTTTTTATTGAAAAAATACAAAATAAGATGAAAATAACAGACATTTTCATATTTCAGATGAAAAACGAGAAAATATCAAGGGAAACAAGGTTATTTTGCAATGTTTTATAGAAAAAGACAAAATAAGATGAAAATAAAGCACATTTTCGTATTTCAGATTAAAAAAGAGAAAATATGAAGGGAAAGAAGGTTATTTTGAAATGTTTTATTGAAAAAAGACAAAATAAGATGAAAATAAAACACACTTTCATATTTCAGATTAAAAAAAGAGAAAATATGAAAAGAAACAAGGTTATTTGAAATTTTTTATTGAAAAAAGACAAAATACGGTGAAAATAAAGCACATTTTCATATTTCAGATTAAAAAGAGAAAATATCAAGTGAAACAAGGTTTTTTTGAAATTTTTTTATTGAAAAAAGACAAAATAAGATGAAAAAAAGCACATTTTCATATTTCAGATTAAAAAAGACAAAATATCAAGGGAAACAAGATTATTCTGAAATTTTTTATAGAAAACAGACAAAATACGATGAAAAAAAAGCACATTTTCATATTTCAGATTAAAAAAGAGAAAATATCAAGGGAAACAAGGTTATTTGGAAATTTTTTTGAAAAAAGAAAAATAAGATGAAAATAAAGCACATTTTCATATTTCAGATTAAAAAAGAGAAAATATCAAAAGAAACGAGGTTAATTTGAAAGTTTTTATTGAAAAAAGACAAAATAAGATGAAAATAAAGCACATTTTCATATTTCAGATTAAAAAAGAGAAAATATCAAGGGAAACAAGGTTATTTTGAAATTTTTTATTGAAAAAATACAAAATAAGATGAAAATAACGCACATTTTCATATTTCAGATGAAAAAAGGCAAAGTATCAAGGGAAACAACGTTATTTTGAAATTTTTTATTGAAAAAAGACAAAATAAGATGAAAATAAAGCACATTTTCATATTTCAGATTAAAAAAGAGAAAATATCAAGGGAAACAAGGTTATTTTTAAATCTTTTATTGAAAAAATACAAAATAAGATGAAAATAAAGCACATTTTCATATTTCAGATTAAAAAAGACAAAATATCAAGGGAAACGAGGTTATTTTGAAATTTTTTTTGAAAAAAGACAAAATAAGATGAAAAAAAAGCACATTTTCATTTTTGAGATGAAAAAAGACAAAATATCAAGGGAAACAATGTTATTTTGAAATTTTTTATTGAAAACAGACAAAATACGATGAAAAAAAAGCACATTTTCATATATCAGATTAAAAAAGAGAAAATATCAAGGGAAACGAGTTTATTTTGAAATTTTTTTTGAAAAAAGACAACATAAAATGAAAATAAAGCACATTTTCATATTTCAGATTAAAAAAGAGAAAATATCAAGGGAAACAAGGTTATTTTGAAATTTTTTATTGAAAAAAGACAAAATAAGATGAAAATAAAGCACATTTTCGTATTTCAGATTGAAAAAGAGAAAATATCAAAAGAAACGATGTTATTTTGAAATTTTTTATTGAAAAAGACAAAATAAGATGAAATTAAAGCACATTTTCATATTTCAGATTAAAAAAGAGAAAATATCAAGGGAAACAAGGTTATTTTGACATTTTTTGTTGAAAAAAGACAAATTAAGATGAAAATAAAGCACATTTTCATATTTCAGATGAAAAAAGACAAAATATCAAGGGAAACAAGGTTATTTTGAAATTCTTTATTGAAAAAAGACAAAATAAGATGAAATTAAAACACATTTTCATATTTCAGATTAAAAAAGAGAAAATATCAAGGGAAACAAGGTTATTTTGAAATTTTTTATTGAAAAAAGACAAAATAAGTTGAAAATAAAGCACATTTTCATATTTCAGATTAAAAAAGAGAAAATATCAACAGAAACGAGGTTATTTTGAAATTTTTTATTGAAAAAAGACAAAATAAGGTGAAAATAAAGCACATTTTCATATTTCAGATTAAAAAAGAGAAAATATCAAAGGAAACAAAGTTATTTTGAAATTTTTTATTGAAAAAATACAAATGAGATGAAAATAAAGCACATTTTCATATTTCATATTAAAAAAGAGAAAATATCAATGGAAACAAGGTTATATTGAAATTTTTTATTGAAAACAGACAAAATACGATGAAAAAAAAGCACATTTTCATATTTCAGATTAAAAAAGAGAAAATATCAAGGGAAACAAGGTTATTTTGAAATTTATTTATTGAAAAAAGAAAAAATAAGATGAAAGTAAAGCACATTTTCATATTTCAGATTAAAAAAGACAAAATATCATGGGAAACAAAGTTATTTTGAAATTTTTTATTGAAAAAATACAAAATAAGATGAAAATAACGCACATTTTCATATTTCAGATGAAAAAAGACAAAATATCAAGGGAAACAAGGTTATTTTGAAATTTTTTATTGAAAAAAGGCAAAATAAGATGAAAATAAAGCACATTTTCATATTTCAGATTAAAAAAGAGAAAATATCAAGGGAAACAAGGTTATTTTGAAATTTTTTATTGAAAAAAGACAAAATAAGTTGAAAATAAAGCACATTTTCATGTTTCAGATTAAAAAAGGGAAAATATCAAGGGAAACGAGGTTATTTTGAACTTTTTTGTGAAAAAAGACAAAAAAAAATGAAAATAAAGCACATTTTCATATTTCAGATTAAAAAAAGAGAAAATATCAAGGGAAACGAGGTTATTTTGAAATTTTTATTGAAAAAAGACAAAATAAGATGAAAATAAAGCACATTTTCATATTTCAGATGAAAAAAGGGAAAATATCAAGGGAAACAAGGTTATTTTGAAATTTTTTCTGAAAAAAAGAAAAAATAAGATGAAAAAAAAGCACATTTTCATATTTCAGATGAAAAAAGACAAAATATCAAGGGAAACAAGGTTATTTTGAAATTTTTTATTGAAAACAGACAAAATACAATGAAAAAAAAGCACATTTTCATATTTCAGATTAAAAACCAGAAAATATCAAGGGAAACAAGGTTATTTTGACATTTTTTGTTGAAAAAAGAAATATTAAGATGAAAATAAAGCACATTTTCATATTTCAGATTAAAAAAGAGAAAATATCAAGGGAAACAAGATCATTTTGAAATTTTTTATTGAAAAAAGAGAAAAATAAGATGAAAATAAAGCACATTTTCATATTTCAGATTAAAAAAGAGAAAATATCATGGGAAACAAGGTTCTTTTGAAATTTTTTATTGAAAAAATACAAAATAAGATGAAAATAACAGACATTTTCATATTTCAGATGAAAAACGAGAAAATATCAAGGGAAACAAGGTTATTTTGCAATGTTTTATAGAAAAAGACAAAATAAGATGAAAATAAAGCACATTTTCATATTTCAGATTAAAAAAAGAGAAAATATGAAGGGAAAGAAGGTTATTTTGAAATGTTTTATTGAAAAAAGACAAAATAAGATGAAAATAAAACACACTTTCATATTTCAGATTAAAAAAGAGAAAATATCAAAAGAAACAAGGTTAATTTGAAATTTTTTATTGAAACAAGACAAAATACGGTGAAAATAAAGCACATTTTCATATTTCAGATTAAAAAGAGAAAATATCAAGTGAAACAAGGTTTTTTTGAAATTTTTTATTGAAAAAAGACAAAATAAGATGAAAAAAAAGCACATTTTCATATTTCAGATTAAAAAAGACAAAATATCAAGGGAAACAAGATTATTCTGAAATTTTTTATAGAAAACAGACAAAATACGATGAAAAAAAAGCACATTTTCATATTTCAGATTAAAAAAGAGAAAATATCAAGGGAAACAAGGTTATTTGGAAATTTTTTGAAAAAAGAAAAATAAGATGAAAATAACGCACATTTTCATATTTCAGATGAAAAAAGGCAAAGTATCAAGGGAAACAACGTTATTTTGAAATTTTTTATTGAAAAAAGACAAAATAAGATGAAAATAAAGCACATTTTCATATTTCAGATTAAAAAAGAGAAAATATCAAGGGAAACAAGGTTATTTTGAAATCTTTTATTGAAAAAAGACAAAATAAGATGAAAATAAAGCACATTTTCATATTTCAGATTAAAAAAGACAAAATATCAAGGGAAACGAGGTTATTTTGAAATTTTTTTTGAAAAAAGACAAAATAAGATGAAAAAAAAGCACATTTTCATTTTTGAGATGAAAAAAGACAAAATATCAAGGGAAACAAGGTTATTTTGAAATTTTTTATTGAAAACAGACAAAATACGATGAAAAAAAAGCACATTTTCGTATATCAGATTAAAAAAGAGAAAATATCAAGGGAAACGAGTTTATTTTGAAATTTTTTTTGAAAAAAGACAACATAAAATGAAAATAAAGCACATTTTCATATTTCAGATTAAAAAAGAGAAAATATCAAGGGAAACAAGGTTATTTTGAAATTTTTTATTGAAAAAAGACAAAATAAGATGAAAATAAAGCACATTTTCGTATTTCAGATTGAAAAAGAGAAAATATCAAAAGAAACGATGTTATTTTGAAATTTTTTATTGAAAAAGACAAAATAAGATGAAATTAAAGCACATTTTCATATTTCAGATTAAAAAAGAGAAAATATCAAGGGAAACAAGGTTATTTTGACATTTTTTGTTGAAAAAAGACAAATTAAGA
This sequence comes from Ascarosepion bandense, assembly GCA_037127315.1. Taxonomy (NCBI): domain Eukaryota; kingdom Metazoa; phylum Mollusca; class Cephalopoda; order Sepiida; family Sepiidae; genus Ascarosepion; species Ascarosepion bandense. Next base: position 23,571 of record JBBBDQ010002877.1, on the reverse strand, counting down.
TGAAAATAAAGCACATTTTCATATTTCAGATGAAAAAAGACAAAATATCAAGGGAAACAAGGTTATTTTGAAATTCTTTATTGAAAAAAGACAAAATAAGATGAAATTAAAACACATTTTCATATTTCAGATTAAAAAAGAGAAAATATCAAGGGAAACAAGGTTATTTTGAAATTTTTTATTGAAAAAAGACAAAATAAGTTGAAAATAAAGCACATTTTCATATTTCAGATTAAAAAAGAGAAAATATCAACAGAAACGAGGTTATTTTGAAATTTTTTATTGAAAAAAGACAAAATAAGGTGAAAATAAAGCACATTTTCATATTTCAGATTAAAAAAGAGAAAATATCAAAGGAAACAAAGCTATTTTGAAATTTTTTATTGAAAAAATACAAATGAGATGAAAATAAAGCACATTTTCATATTTCATATTAAAAAAGAGAAAATATCAAGGGAAACAAGGTTATATTGAAATTTTTTATTGAAAACAGACAAAATACGATGAAAAAAAAGCCCATTTTCATATTTCAGATTAAAAAAGAGAAAATATCAAGGGAAACAAGGTTATTTTGAAATTTATTTATTGAAAAAAAGAAAAAATAAGATGAAAGTAAAGCACATTTTCATATTTCAGATTAAAAAAGACAAAATATCATGGGAAACAAGGTTATTTTGAAATTTTTTATTGAAAAAATACAAAATAAGATGAAAATAACGCACATTTTCATATTTCAGATGAAAAAAGACGAAATATCAAGGGAAACAAGGTTATTTTGAAATTTTTTATTGAAAAAAGGCAAAATAAGATTAAAATAAAGCACATTTTCATATTTCAGATTAAAAAAGAGAAAATATCAAGGGAAACAAGGTTATTTTGAAATTTTTTATTGAAAAATGACAAAATAAGATGAAAATAAAGCACATTTTCGTATTTCAGATTAAAAAAGACAAAATATCATGTGAAACAAGGTTATTTTGAAATTTTTTATTGAAAAAATACAAAATAATATGAAAATAAAGCACATTTTCATATTTCAGATGAAAAAAGACAAAATATCAAGGGAAACAAGGTTATTTTGAAATTTTTTATTGAAAAAAGACAAAATAAGATGAAAATAATGCACATTTTCATATTTCAGATTAAAAAAGGGAAAATATCAAGGGAAACGAGGTTTTTTGAAATTTGTTTTGAAAAAAGACAAAATAAAATGAAAATAAAGCACATTTTAATATTTCAGATTAAAAAAGAGAAAATATCAAGGGAAACAAGGTTATTTTGAAATTTTTTATTGAAAAAAGACAAAATAAGATGAAAATAAAGCACATTTTCAAATTTTAGATTAAAAAAGAGAAAATATCAAGGGAAACGAGGTTGTTTTGAAATTTTTTTTGAAAAAAGACAAAATAAGATGAAAAAAAAGCACATTTTCATATTTCAGAATAAACAAGAGAATATATCAAGGGAAACAAGGTTATTTTGAAATTTTTTATTGAAAAAAGACAAAATAAGATGAAAATAAAGCACATTTTCATATTTCAGATTAAAAAAGAGAAAATATCAAGGGAAACAAGGTTATTTTGAAATTTTTTATTGAAAAAAGACAAAATAAGATGAAAATAAAGCACATTTTCGTATTTCAGATTAAAAAAGAGAAAATATCGAAAGAAACGAGTTATTTTGAAATTTTTTATTGAAAAAGACAAAATAAGATGAAAATAAAGCACATTTTCATATTTCAGATGAAAAAAGAGTAAATATCAAGGGAAACAAGGTTATTTTGAAATTTTTTATTGAAAAAAGACAAAATAAAATGAAAATAAAGCACATTTTCATATTTCAGATTAAAAAAGAGAAAATATCAAGCGAAACAAGGTTATTTTGAAATTTATTTATTGAAAAACGACAAAATAAGATGAAAAAAAAGAACATTTTCATATTTCAGATTAAAGAAGACAAAATATCATGGGAAACAAGGTTATTTTGAAATTTTTTATTGAAAAAATACAAAATAAGATGAAAATAACGCACATTTTCATATTTCAGATGAAAAAAGACGAAATATCAAGGGAAACAAGGTTATTTTGAAATTTTTTATTGAAAAAAGACAAAATAAGATTAAAATAAAGCACATTTTCATATTTCAGATTACAAAAGAGAAAATATCAAGGGAAACAAGGTTATTTTGAAATTTTTTATTGAAAAAAGACAAAATAAGATGAAAATAAAGCACATTTTCGTATTTCAGATTAAAAAAGGCAAAATATCACGTGAAACAAGGTTATTTTGAAATTTTTTATTGAAAAAATACAAAATAAGATGAAAATAAAGCACATTTTCATATTTCAGATGAAAAAAGACAAAATATCAAGGCAAACAAGGTTACTTTGAAATTTTTTCTTGAAAAAAAAGACAAATTAAGATGAAAATAAAGCACATTTTCATATTTCAGATGAAAAAAGACAAAATATCAAGGGAAACAAGGTTATTTTGAAATTCTTTATTGAAAAAAGACAAAATAAGATGAAAATAAAACACATTTTCATATTTCAGATTAAAAAAGAGAAAATATCAAGGGAAACAAGGTTATTTTGAAATTTTTTATTGAAAAAAGACAAAAATAAGTTGAAAATAAAGCACATTTTCATATTTCAGATTAAAAAAGAGAAAATATCAAAAGAAACGAGGTTATTTTGAAATTTTTTATTGAAAAAAGACAAAATAAGGTGCAAATAAAGCACATTTTCATATTTCAGATTAAAAAAGAGAAAATATCAAAGGAAACAAAGTTATTTTGAAATTTTTGATTGAAAAAATACAAATGAGATGAAAATAAAGCACATTTTCATATTTCATATTAAAAAAGAGAAAATATCAAGGGAAACAAGGTTATTTTGAAAATTTTTATTGAAAAAAGACAAAATAAGATGAAAATAAAGCACATTTTCGTATTTCAGATTAAAAAAGTGAAAATATCAAAAGAAACGAGGTTATTTTGAAATTTTTTATTGAAAAAAGACAAAATAAGATGAAAATAAAGCACATTTTCATATTTCAGATGAAAAAAAGAGAAAATATCAAGGGAAACAAGGTTATTTTGAAATTTTTTATTGAAAAAAGACAAAATAAGATGAAAATAATGCACATTTTCGTATTTCAGATTAAAAAAGAGAAAATATCAAGGGAAACAAGGTTATTTTGAAATTTTTTATTGAAAAAAGATAAAATAAGATGAAAATAAAGCACATTTTCATATTTCAGATTAAAAAAGAGAAAATATCAAGGGAAACAAGGTTATTTTGAAATTTTTTATTGAAAAAAGACAAAATAAGATGAAAATAATGCACATTTTCGTATTTCAGATTAAAAAAGAGAAAATATCAAAAGAAACGAGGTTATTTTGGAATTTTTTATTGAAAAAAGACAAATAAGATTAAAATAAAGCACATTTTCATATTTCAGATTAAAAAAGAGAAAATATCAAGGGAAAGAAGGTTATTTTGAAATTTTTTATTGAAAAAAGACAAAATAATATGAAAATAAAGCACATTTTCATGTTTCAGATTAAAAAAGAAAAATATCAAGGGAAACAACGTTATTTTGAAATTTTTTATTGAAAAAAAGATAAAATAAGATGAAAATAAAGCACATTTTCATATTTCAGATTAAAAAAGAGAAAATATCAAGGGAAACAAGGTTATTTTGAAATATTTTATTGAAAAAAGACAAAATGAGATGAAAAAAAAGCATATTTTCATATTTCAGATTAAAAAATAGAAAATATCAAAAGAAACGAAGTTATTTTGAAATTTTTCATTGAAAAAATACAAATTAAGATGAAAACAAAGCACATTTTCCTATTTCAGATTAAAAAAGAGAAAATATCAAGGGAAACGAGGTTATTTTGAAATTTTTTATTGAAAAAAGACAAAATAAGATGAAAATACAGCAGATTTTCATATTTCAGATTAAAAAAGAGAAAATATCAAGGGAAACAAGGTTATTTTGAAATTTTTATTTAAAAAAGAAAATAAGATGAAAATAAAGCACATTTTCGTATTTCAGATTAAAAAAAAGAAAATATCAAGGGAAACAAGGTCATTTTGAAATTTTTTATTGAAAAAAAACAAAATAAAATGAAAATAAAGCACATTTTCATATTTCAGATTAAAAAAGACAAAATATCAAGTGAAACAAGGTTATTTTGAAATTTTTTATTGAAAAAAGACAAAATACGATGAAAAAAATGCAAATTGTCATATTTCTGATTAAAAAGAGAAAATATCAAGGGAAACAAGGTTATTTGGAAATTTTTTATTGAAAAAAGACAAAATAAGATGAAAAAAAAGCACATTTTCATATTTCAGATGAAAAAAGAGAAAATATCAAGGGAAACAAGGTTATTTTGAAATTTATTATTGAAAAAAGACAAAATAAGATGAAAAAAAAGCACATTTTCATATTTCAGATTAAAAAAGAGAAAATATCAAGTGAAACAAGGTTATTTTGAAATTTTTTATCGAAAAAACAAAATAAGATAAAAATAAAGCACATTTTCATATTTCAGATTAAAAAAGAGAAAATATCAAGGGAAACAAGGTTATTTTGAAATTTTTTACTGAAAAAAGACAAAATAAGATGAAAATAAAGCACATTTTCATATTTCAGATTAAAAAATAGAAAATATCAAAAGAAACGAAGTTATTTTGAAATTTTTCATTGATAACAGATAAATTAAGATGAAAACAAAGCACATTTTCATATTTCAGATGAAAAAGACAAAATATCAAGGGAAACAAGGTTATTTTGAAATTTTTTATTGAAAAAAAACAAAATACGATGAAAAATTGCACATTGTCATACATCTGATTAAAAAAAGAGAAAATATAAAGGGAAACAAGGTTATTTGGAAATTTTTTTATTGAAAAAAGACAAAATAAGATGAAAATAAAGAACATTTTCATATTTCAGATTAAAAAAGAGAAAATATCAAGGAAACAAGGTTGTTTTGGAATTTTTTATTGAAAAAAGACAAAATAAGATGAAAATAAAGCACATTTTCATATTTCAGATGAAAAAAGACAAAATATCAAGGCAAACAAGGTTATTTTGAAATTTTTTCTTGAAAAAAGACAAATTAAGATGAAAATAAAGCACATTTTCATATTTCAGATGAAAGAAGACACAATATCAAGGGAAACAAGGTTATTTTGAAATTCTTTATTGAAAAAAGACAAAATAAGATGAAAATAAAACACATTTTCATATTTCAGATTAAAAAAGTGAAAATATCAAGGGAAACAAGGTTATTTTGAAATTTTTTATTGAAAAAAGACAAAATAAGTTGAAAATAAAGCACATTTTCATATTTCAGATTAAAAAAGAGAAAATATGTAAAGAAACGAAGTTATTTTGAAATTTTTTATTGAAAAAAGACAAAATAAGGTGAAAATAAAGCACATTTTCATATTTCAGATTAAAAAAGAGAAAATATCAAGGGAAAGAAGGTTATTTTGAAATTTTTTATTGAAAAAAGACAAAATAAGATGAAAATAATGCACATTTTCGTATTTCAGATTAAAAAAGAGAAAATATCAAAAGAAACGAGGTTATTTTGGAATTTTTTATTGAAAAAAGACAAATAAGATGAAAATAAAGCACATTTTCATATTTCAGATTAAAAAAGAGAAAATATCAAGGGAAAGAAGGTTATTTTGAAATTTTTTATTGAAAAAAGACAAAATAAGATGAAAATAAAGCACATTTTCATGTTTCAGATTAAAAAAGAAAAATATCAAGGGAAACAAGGTTATTTTGAAATTTTTTATTGAAAAAAGATAAAATAAGATGAAAATAAAGCACATTTTCATATTTCAGATTAAAAAAAGAGAAAATATCAAGGGAAACAAGGTTATTTTGAAATATTTTATTGAAAAAAGACAAAATGAGATGAAAAAAAAGCAGATTTTCATATTTCAGATTAAAAAATAGAAAATATCAAAAGAAACGAAGTTATTTTGAAATTTTTTATTGAAAAAATACAAATTAAGATGAAAACAAAGCACATTTTCCTATTTCAGATTAAAAAAGAGAAAATATCAAGGGAAACGAGGTTATTTTGAAATTTTTTATTGAAAAAAGACAAAATACGATGAAAAAAATGCACATTGTCATATTTCTGATTAAAAAGAGAAAATATCAAGGGAAACAAGGTTATTTGGAAATTTTTTATTGAAAAAAGAAAAATATAAGATGAAAAAAAAGCACATTTTCATATTTCAGATGAAAAAAGAGAAAATATCAAGGGAAACAAGGTTATTTTGAAATTTATTATTGAAAAAAGACAAAATAAGATGAAAAAAAAGCACATTTTCATATTTCAGATTAAAAAAGAGAAAATATCAAGTGAAACAAGGTTATTTTGAAATTTTTTATCGAAAAAACAAAATAAGATAAAAATAAAGCACATTTTCATATTTCAGATTAAAAAAGAGAAAATATCAAGGGAAACAAGGTTATTTTGAAATTTTTTACTGAAAAAAGACAAAATAAGATGAAAATAAAGCACATTTTCATATTTCAGATTAAAAAATAGAAAATATCAAAAGAAACGAAGTTATTTTGAAATTTTTCATTGATAACAGATAAATTAAGATGAAAACAAAGCACATTTTCATATTTCAGATGAAAAAGACAAAATATCAAGGGAAACAAGGTTATTTTGAAATTTTTTATTGAAAAAAAACAAAATACGATGAAAAATTGCACATTGTCATACATCTGATTAAAAAAGAGAAAATATAAAGGGAAACAAGGTTATTTGGAAATTTTTTTATTGAAAAAAGACAAAATAAGATGAAAATAAAGAACATTTTCATATTTCAGATTAAAAAAGAGAAAATATCAAGGAAACAAGGTTGTTTTGGAATTTTTTATTGAAAAAAGACAAAATAAGATGAAAATAAAGCACATTTTCATATTTCAGATGAAAAAAGACAAAATATCAAGGCAAACAAGGTTATTTTGAAATTTTTTCTTGAAAAAAGACAAATTAAGATGAAAATAAAGCACATTTTCATATTTCAGATGAAAGAAGACACAATATCAAGGGAAACAAGGTTATTTTGAAATTCTTTATTGAAAAAAGACAAAATAAGATGAAAATAAAACACATTTTCATATTTCAGATTAAAAAAGTGAAAATATCAAGGGAAACAAGGTTATTTTGAAATTTTTTATTGAAAAAAGACAAAATAAGTTGAAAATAAAGCACATTTTCATATTTCAGATTAAAAAAGAGAAAATATGTAAAGAAACGAAGTTATTTTGAAATTTTTTATTGAAAAAAGACAAAATAAGGTGAAAATAAAGCACATTTTCATATTTCAGATTAAAAAAGAGAAAATATCAAGGGAAAGAAGGTTATTTTGAAATTTTTTATTGAAAAAAGACAAAATAAGATGAAAATAATGCACATTTTCGTATTTCAGATTAAAAAAGAGAAAATATCAAAAGAAACGAGGTTATTTTGGAATTTTTTATTGAAAAAAGACAAATAAGATGAAAATAAAGCACATTTTCATATTTCAGATTAAAAAAGAGAAAATATCAAGGGAAAGAAGGTTATTTTGAAATTTTTTATTGAAAAAAGACAAAATAAGATGAAAATAAAGCACATTTTCATGTTTCAGATTAAAAAAGAAAAATATCAAGGGAAACAAGGTTATTTTGAAATTTTTTATTGAAAAAAGATAAAATAAGATGAAAATAAAGCACATTTTCATATTTCAGATTAAAAAAGAGAAAATATCAAGGGAAACAAGGTTATTTTGAAATATTTTATTGAAAAAAGACAAAATGAGATGAAAAAAAAGCAGATTTTCATATTTCAGATTAAAAAATAGAAAATATCAAAAGAAACGAAGTTATTTTGAAATTTTTTATTGAAAAAATACAAATTAAGATGAAAACAAAGCACATTTTCCTATTTCAGATTAAAAAAGAGAAAATATCAAGGGAAACGAGGTTATTTTGAAATTTTTTATTGAAAAAAGACAAAATACGATGAAAAAAATGCACATTGTCATATTTCTGATTAAAAAGAGAAAATATCAAGGGAAACAAGGTTATTTGGAAATTTTTTATTGAAAAAAGACAAAATAAGATGAAAAAAAAACACATTTTCATATTTCAGATGAAAAAAGAGAAAATATCAAGTGAAACAAGGTTATTTTGAAATTTTTTATCGAAAAAACAAAATAAGATAAAAATAAAGCACATTTTCATATTTCAGATTAAAAAAGAGAAAATCTCAAGGGAAACAAGATTATTTTGAAATTTTTTATTGAAAAAAGACAAAAGAAGATAAAAATAAAGCACATTTTCATGTTTCAGATTAAAAAAGATAAAATATCAAAAGAAACGAGGTTATTTTGAAATTTTTTATTGGAAAAAGACAAAATAAGATGAAAATAAAGCACATTTTCATATTTCAGATTAAAAAAGAGAAAATATCAAGGGAAACAAGGTGATTTTGAAATTTTTTACTGAAAAAAGACAAAATAAGATGAAAATAAAGAACATTTTCGTATTTCAGATTAAAAAAGAGAAAATATCAAAAGAAACGAGGTTATTTTGAAATTTTTTATTGAAAAAAGACAAAATAAGATGAAAATAGAGCACATTTTCATATTTCAGATGAAAAAAGACAAAATATCATGGGAAACAAGGTTTTTTTGAAATTTTTTATTGAAAAAAGACAAAATACGATGAAAAAAATGCACATTGTCATATTTCTGATTAAAAAAGAGAAAATATAAAGGGAAACAAGGTTATTTTGAAATTTTTTATTGAAAAAAGACAAAATAAGATGAAAAAAAAGCACATTTTCATATTTCAGATTAAAAAAGAGAAAATATCAAAAGAAACGAAGTTATTTTGAAATTTTTTATTGAAAAAAGACAAAATAAGATGAAAATAAAGCACATTTTCATATTTCAGATTAAAAAAGAGAAAATATCAAGGGAAACAAGGTTATTTTGAAATCTATTATTGAAATAAGACAAAATAAGATGAAAATAAAGCACATTTTCGTATTTCAGATTAAAAAAGAGAAAATATCAAAAGAAACAAGGTTATTTTGAAATTTTTTATTGAAAAAATAAAAAAATAAAATGAAAATAAAGCACATTTTCATATTTCAGATTAAAAAAGAGAAAATATCAAGGGAAACAAGGTTATTTTGAAGTTTTTTATTGAAAAAAGACAAAATAAGATGAAAATAAAGCACATTTTCGTATTTCAGATTAAAAAAGAGAAAATATCAAAAGAAACGAGGTTATTTTGGAATTTTTTATTGAAAAAAGACAAAATAAGATGAAAATAAAGCACATTTTCATATTTCAGATTAAAAAAGAGAAAATATCAAGGGAAACGATGTTATTTTGAAATTTTTTATTGAAAAAAGACAAAATAAGATGAAAATAAAGTACATTTTCATATTTCAGATGAAAAAAGACAAAATATCATGGGAAACAAGGTTATTTTGAAATTTTTTATTGAAAAAATACAAAATACGATGAAAAAAATGCACATTGTCATATTTCTGATTAAAAAAGAGAAAATATAAAGGGAAACAAGGTTATTTTGAAATTTTTATTGAAAAAAGACAAAATATGATGAAAATAAAACACATTTTCATATTTCAGATTAAAAAAGAGAAAATATCAAAAGAAACGAAGTTATTTTGAAATTTTTTATTGAAAAAAGACAAAATAAGGTGAAAATAAAGCACATTTTCATATTTCAGATTAAAAAAGACAAAATATCAAAGGAAACAAAGTTATTTTGAAATTTTTTATTGAAAAAGACAAATGAGATGAAAATAAAGTACATTTTCATATTTCATATTAAAAAAGAGAAAATATCAAGGGAAACAAGGTTATTTTGAAATATTTTATTGAAAAAAGACAAAATGAGATGAAAAAAAAGCATATTTTCATATTTCAGATTAAAAAATAGAAAATATCAAAAGAAACGAAGTTATTTTGAAATTTTTTATTGAAAAAATACAAATTAAGATGAAAACAAAGCACATTTTCCTATTTCAGATTAAAAAAGAGAAAATATCAAGGGAAACTAGGTTATTTTGAAATTTTTTATTGAAAAAAGACAAAATAAGATGAAAATACAGCAGATTTTCATATTTCAGATTAAAAAAGAGAAAATATCAAGGGAAACAAGGTTATTTTGAAATTTTTATTTAAAAAAGAAAATAAGATGAAAATAAAGCACATTTTCGTATTTCAGATTAAAAAAAAGAAAATATCAAGGGAAACAAGGTCATTTTGAAATTTTTTATTGAAAAAAACAAAATAAAATGAAAATAAAGCACATTTTCATATTTCAGATTAAAAAAGACAAAATATCAAGTGAAACAAGGTTATTTTGAAATTTTTTATTGAAAAAAGACAAAATACGATGAAAAAAATGCACATTGTCATATTTCTGATTAAAAAGAGAAAATATCAAGGGAAACAAGGTTATTTGGAAATTTTTTATTGAAAAAAGACAAAATAAGATGAAAAAAAAAGCACATTTTCATATTTCAGATGAAAAAAGAGAAAATATCAAGGGAAACAAGGTTATTTTGAAATTTATTATTGAAAAAAGACAAAATAAGATGAAAAAAAAGCACATTTTCGTATTTCAGATTAAAAAAAAAGAAAATATCAAGGGAAACAAGGTTATTTTGAAATTTTTTATTGAAAAAAACAAAATAAAATGAAAATAAAGCACATTTTCATATTTCAGATTAAAAAAGAGAAAATATCAAAAGAAACGAAGTTATTTTGAAATTTTTTTTGAAAAAAGACAAAATAAGATGAAAATAAAGCACATTTTCATATTTCAGATTAAAAAAGAGAAAATATCAAGGGAAACAAGGTTATTTTGAAATGTTTTATTGAAAAAAGATAAAATAAGATGAAAATAAAGCACATTTTCATATTTCAGATTAAAAAAGAGAAAATATCAAGGGAAACAAAGTTATTTTGAAATATTTTATTGAAAAAAGACAAAATGAGATGAAAAAAAAGCATATTTTCATATTTCAGATTAAAAAATAGAAAATATCAAAAGAAACGAAGTTATTTTGAAATTTTTTATTGAAAAAATACAAATTAAGATGAAAACAAAGCAAATTTTCCTATTTCAGATTAAAAAAGAGAAAATATCAAGGGAAACGAGGTTATTTTGAAATTTTTTATTGAAAAAAGACAAAATAAGATGAAAATACAGCAGATTTTCATATTTCAGATTAAAAAAGAGAAAATATCAAGGGAAACAAGGTTATTTTGAAATTTTTATTTAAAAAAGAAAATAAGATGAAAATAAAGCACATTTTCGTATTTCAGATTAAAAAAAATAAAATATCAAGGGAAACAAGGTCATTTTGAAATTTTTTATTGAAAAAAACAAAATAAAATGAAAATAAAGCACATTTTCATATTTCAGATTAAAAAAGACAAAATATCAAGTGAAACAAGGTTATTTTGAAATTTTTTATTGAAAAAAGACAAAATACGATGAAAAAAATGCACATTGTCATATTTCTGATTAAAAAGAGAAAATATCAAGGGAAACAAGGTTATTTGGAAATTTTTTATTGAAAAAAGACAAAATAAGATGAAAAAAAAGCACATTTTCATATTTCAGATGAAAAAAGAGAAAATATCAAGGGAAACAAGGTTATTTTGAAATTTATTATTGAAAAAAGACAAAATAAGATGAAAAAAAAGCACATTTTCATATTTCAGATTAAAAAACAGAAAATATCAAGTGAAACAAGGTTATTTTGAAATTTTTTATCGAAAAAACAAAATAAGATAAAAATAAAGCACATTTTCATATTTCAGATTAAAAAAGAGGAAATCTCAAGGGAAACAAGATTATTTTGAAATTTTTTATTGAAAAAAGACAAAAGAAGATAAAAATAAAGCACATTTTCATGTTTCAGATTAAAAAAGATAAAATATCAAAAGAAACGAGGTTATTTTGAAATTTTTTATTGGAAAAAGACAAAATAAGATGAAAATAAAGCACATTTTCATATTTCAGATTAAAAAAGAGAAAATATCAAGGGAAACAAGGTTATTTTGAAATTTTTTACTGAAAAAAGACAAAATAAGATGAAAATAAAGCACATTTTCGTATTTCAGATTAAAAAAAGAGAAAATATCAAAAGAAACGAGGTTATTTTGAAATTTTTTATTGAAAAAAGACAAAATAAGATGAAAATAGAGCACATTTTCATATTTCAGATGAAAAAAGACAAAATATCATGGGAAACAAGGTTTTTTTGAAATTTTTTATTGAAAAAAGACAAAATACGATGAAAAAAATGCACATTGTCATATTTCTGATTAAAAAAGAGAAAATATAAAGGGAAACAAGGTTATTTTGAAATTTTTTATTGAAAAAAGACAAAATAAGATGAAAAAAAAGCACATTTTCATATTTCAGATTAAAAAAGAATAAATATCAAAAGAAACGAAGTTATTTTGAAATTTTTTATTGAAAAAAGACAAAATAAGATGAAAATAAAGCACATTTTCATATTTCAGATTAAAAAAAGAGAAAATATCAAGGGAAACAAGGTTATTTTGAAATCTATTATTGAAATAAGACAAAATAAGATGAAAATAAAGCACATTTTCGTATTTGAGATTAAAAAAGAGAAAATATCAAAAGAAACAAGGTTATTTTGAAATTTTTTATTGAAAAAATAAAAAAATAAAATGAAAATAAAGCACATTTTCATATTTCAGATTAAAAAAGAGAAAATATCAAGGGAAACAAGGTTATTTTGAAATTTTTTATTGAAAAGAGTCAAAATAAGATGAAAATAAAGCACATTTTCATATTTCAGATTAAAAAAGAGAAAATATCAAAAGAAACGAAGTTATTTTGAAATTTTTTTTGAAAAAAGACAAAATAAGATGAAAATAAAGCACATTTTCATATTTCAGATTAAAAAAGAGAAAATATCAAGGGAAACAAGGTTATTTTGAAATTTTTTATTGAAAAAAGATAAAATAAGATGAAAATAAAGCACATTTTCATATTTCAGATTAAAAAAGAGAAAATATCAAGGGAAACAAGGTTATTTAGAAATATTTTATTGAAAAAAGACAAAATGAGATGAAAAAAAAGCATATTTTCATATTTCAGATTAAAAAATAGAAAATATCAAAAGAAACGAAGTTATTTTGAAATTTTTTATTGAAAAAATACAAATTAAGATGAAAACAAAGCACATTTTCCTATTTCAGATTAAAAAAGAGAAAATATCAAGGGAAACGAGGTTATTTTGAAATTTTTTATTGAAAAAAGACAAAATAAGATGAAAATACAGCAGATTTTCATATTTCAGATTAAAAAAGAGAAAATATCAAGGGAAACAAGGTTATTTTGAAATTTTTATTTAAAAAAGAAAATAAGATGAAAATAAAGCACATTTTCGTATTTCAGATTAAAAAAAAGAAAATATCAAGGGAAACAAGGTCATTTTGAAATTTTTTATTGAAAAAAACAAAATAAAATGAAAATAAAGCACATTTTCATATTTCAGATTAAAAAAGAGAAAATATCAAAAGAAACGAAGTTATTTTGAAATTTTTTTTGAAAAAAGACAAAATAAGATGAAAATAAAGCACATTTTCATATTTCAGATTAAAAAAAGAGAAAATATCAAGGGAAACAAGGTTATTTTGAAATTTTTTATTGAAAAAAGATAAAATAAGATGAAAATAAAGCACATTTTCATATTTCAGATTAAAAAAGAGAAAATATCAAGGGAAACAAAGTTATTTTGAAATATTTTATTGAAAAAAGACAAAATGAGATGAAAAAAAAGCATATTTTCATATTTCAGATTAAAAAATAGAAAATATCAAAAGAAACGAAGTTATTTTGAAATTTTTTATTGAAAAAATACAAATTAAGATGAAAACAAAGCACATTTTCCTATTTCAGATTAAAAAAGAGAAAATATAAAGGGAAACAAGGTTATTTTGAAATTTTTTATTGAAAAAAGACAAAATAAGATGAAAAAAAAGCACATTTTCATATTTCAGATTAAAAAACAGAAAATATCAAGTGAAACAAGGTTATTTTGAAATTTTTTATCGAAAAAACAAAATAAGATAAAAATAAAGCACATTTTCATATTTCAGATTAAAAAAGAGAAAATCTCAAGGGAAACAAGATTATTTTGAAATTTTTTATTGAAAAAAGACAAAAGAAGATAAAAATAAAGCACATTTTCATGTTTCAGATTAAAAAAGATAAAATATCAAAAGAAACGAGGTTATTTTGAAATTTTTTATTGGAAAAAGACAAAATAAGATGAAAATAAAGCACATTTTCATATTTCAGATTAAAAAAGAGAAAATATCAAGGGAAACAAGGTTATTTTGAAATTTTTTACTGAAAAAAGACAAAATAAGATGAAAATAAAGCACATTTTCGTATTTCAGATTAAAAAAGAGAAAATATCAAAAGAAACGAGGTTATTTTGAAATTTTTTATTGAAAAAAGACAAAATAAGATGAAAATAGAGCACATTTTCATATTTCAGATGAAAAAAGACAAAATATCATGGGAAACAAGGTTTTTTTGAAATTTTTTATTGAAAAAAGACAAAATACGATGAAAAAAATGCACATTGTCATATTTCTGATTAAAAAAAGAGAAAATATAAAGGGAAACAAGGTTATTTTGAAATTTTTTATTGAAAAAAGACAAAATAAGATGAAAAAAAAGCACATTTTCATATTTCAGATTAAAAAAGAATAAATATCAAAAGAAATGAAGTTATTTTGAAATTTTTTATTGAAAAAAGACAAAATAAGATGAAAATAAAGCACATTTTCATATTTCAGATTAAAAAAGAGAAAATATCAAGGGAAACAAGGTTATTTTGAAATCTATTATTGAAATAAGACAAAATAAGATGAAAATAAAGCACATTTTCGTATTTGAGATTAAAAAAGAGAAAATATCAAAAGAAACAAGGTTATTTTGAAATTTTTTATTGAAAAAATAAAAAAATAAAATGAAAATAAAGCACATTTTCATATTTCAGATTAAAAAAGAGAAAATATCAAGGGAAACAAGGTTATTTTGAAATTTTTTATTGAAAAGAGTCAAAATAAGATGAAAATAAAGCACATTTTCATATTTCAGATTAAAAAAGAGAAAATATCAAAAGAAACGAAGTTATTTTGAAATTTTTTTGAAAAAAGACAAAATAAGATGAAAATAAAGCACATTTTCATATTTCAGATTAAAAAAGAGAAAATATCAAGGGAAACAAGGTTATTTTGAAATTTTTTATTGAAAAAAGATAAAATAAGATGAAAATAAAGCACATTTTCATATTTCAGATTAAAAAAGAGAAAATATCAAGGGAAACAAAGTTATTTTGAAATATTTTATTGAAAAAAGACAAAATGAGATGAAAAAAAAGCATATTTTCATATTTCAGATTAAAAAATAGAAAATATCAAAAGAAACGAAGTTATTTTGAAATTTTTTATTGAAAAAATACAAATTAAGATGAAAACAAAGCACATTTTCCTATTTCAGATTAAAAAAGAGAAAATATCAAGGGAAACGAGGTTATTTTGAAATTTTTTATTGAAAAAAGACAAAATAAGATGAAAATACAGCAGATTTTCATATTTCAGATTAAAAAAGAGAAAATATCAAGGGAAACAAGGTTATTTTGAAATTTTTATTTAAAAAAGAAAATAAGATGAAAATAAAGCACATTTTCGTATTTCAGATTAAAAAAAAAGAAAATATCAAGGGAAACAAGGTCATTTTGAAATTTTTTATTGAAAAAAACAAAATAAAATGAAAATAAAGCACATTTTCATATTTCAGATTAAAAAAGAGAAAATATCAAAAGAAACAAAGTTATTTTGAAATTTTTTTTGAAAAAAGACAAAATAAGATGAAAATAAAGCACATTTTCATATTTCAGATTAAAAAAGAGAAAATATCAAGGGAAACAAGGTTATTTTGAAATTTTTTATTGAAAAAAGATAAAATAAGATGAAAATAAAGCACATTTTCATATTTCAGATTAAAAAAGAGAAAATATCAAGGGAAACAAAGTTATTTTGAAATATTTTATTGAAAAAAGACAAAATGAGATGAAAAAAAAGCATATTTTCATATTTCAGATTAAAAAATAGAAAATATCAAAAGAAACGAAGTTATTTTGAAATTTTTTATTGAAAAAATACAAATTAAGATGAAAACAAAGCACATTTTCCTATTTCAGATTAAAAAAGAGAAAATATCAAGGGAAACGAGGTTATTTTGAAATTTTTTATTGAAAAAAGACAAAATAAGATGAAAATACAGCAGATTTTCATATTTCAGATTAAAAAAGAGAAAATATCAAGGGAAACAAGGTTATTTTGAAATTTTTATTTAAAAAAGAAAATAAGATGAAAATAAAGCACATTTTCGTATTTCAGATTAAAAAAAAGAAAATATCAAGGGAAACAAGGTCATTTTGAAATTTTTTATTGAAAAAAACAAAATAAAATGAAAATAAAGCACATTTTCATATTTCAGATTAAAAAAGACAAAATATCAAGTGAAACAAGGTTATTTTGAAATTTTTTATTGAAAAAAGACAAAATACGATGAAAAAAATGCACATTGTCATATTTCTGATTAAAAAGAGAAAATATCAAGGGAAACAAGGTTATTTGGAAATTTTTTATTGAAAAAACACAAAATCAGATGAAAAAAAAAGCACATTTTCATATTTCAGATGAAAAAAGAGAAAATATCAAGGGAAACAAGGTTATTTTGAAATTTATTATTGAAAAAAGACAAAATAAGATGAAAAAAAAGCACATTTTCATATTTCAGATTAAAAAACAGAAAATATCAAGTGAAACAAGGTTATTTTGAAATTTTTTATCGAAAAAACAAAATAAGATAAAAATAAAGCACATTTTCATATTTCAGATTAAAAAAGAGAAAATCTCAAGGGAAACAAGATTATTTTGAAATTTTTTATTGAAAAAAGACAAAAGAAGATAAAAATAAAGCACATTTTCATGTTTCAGATTAAAAAAGATAAAATATCAAAAGAAACGAGGTTATTTTGAAATTTTTTATTGGAAAAAGACAAAATAAGATGAAAATAAAGCACATTTTCATATTTCAGATTAAAAAAGAGAAAATATCAAGGGAAACAAGGTTATTTTGAAATTTTTTACTGAAAAAAGACAAAATAAGATGAAAATAAAGCACATTTTCGTATTTCAGATTAAAAAAGAGAAAATATCAAAAGAAACGAGGTTATTTTGAAATTTTTTATTGAAAAAAGACAAAATAATATGAAAATAGAGCACATTTTCATATTTCAGATGAAAAAAGACAAAATATCATGGGAAACAAGGTTTTTTTGAAATTTTTTATTGAAAAAAGACAAAATACGATGAAAAAAATGCACATTGTCATATTTCTGATTAAAAAAGAGAAAATATAAAGGGAAACAAGGTTATTTTGAAATTTTTTATTGAAAAAAGACAAAATAAGATGAAAAAAAAGCACATTTTCATATTTCAGATTAAAAAAGAGAAAATATCAAAAGAAACGAAGTTATTTTGAAATTTTTTATTGAAAAAAGACAAAATAAGATGAAAATAAAGCACATTTTCATATTTCAGATTAAAAAAAGAGAAAATATCAAGGGAAACAAGGTTATTTTGAAATCTATCATTGAAATAGGACAAAATAAGATGAAAATAAAGCACATTTTCGTATTTGAGATTAAAAAAGAGAAAATATCAAAAGAAACAAGGTTATTTTGAAATTTTTTATTGAAAAAAGACAAAATATGATGAAAATAAAACACATTTTCATATTTCAGATTAAAAAAGAGAAAATATCAAGGGAAACAAGGTTATTTTGAAATTTTTTATTGAAAAAAGACAAAATATGATGAAAATAAAACACATTTTCATATTTCAGATTAAAAAAGAGAAAATATCAAGGGAAACAAGGTTATTTTGAAATTTTTTATTGAAAAAAGATAAAATAAGATGAAAATAAAGCACATTTTCATATTTCAGATTAAAAAAGAGAAAATATCAAGGGAAACAAGGTTTTTTTGAAATCTATTACTGAAATAAGACAAAATAAGATGAAAAGAATGCACATTTTCGTATTTGAGATTAAAAAAAGAGAAAATATCAAAAGAAACAAGGTTATTTTGAAATTTTTTATTGAAAAAAAGACAAAATATGATGAAAATAAAACACATTTTAATATTTCAGATTAAAAAAGAGAAAATATCAAGGGAAACAAGGTTATTTTGAAATTTTTTATTGAAAAAAGACAAAATATGATGAAAATAAAACACATTTTCATATTTCAGATTAAAAAAGAGAAAATATCAAGGGAAACAAGGTTATTTTGAAATCTATTATTGAAATAAGACAAAATAAGATGAAAATAAAGCACATTTTCGTATTTGAGATTAAAAAAGAGAAAATATCAAAAGAAACAAGGTTATTTTGAAATTTTTTATTGAAAAAAGACAAAATATGATGAAAATAAAACACATTTTCATATTTCAGATGAAAAAAGACAAAATATCATGGGAAACAAGGTTTTTTTGAAATTTTTTATTGAAAAAAGACAAAATACGATGAAAAAAATGCACATTGTCATATTTCTGATTAAAAAAGAGAAAATATCAAGGGAAACAAGGTTATTTTGAAATTTTTTATTGAAAAAAGACAAAATAAGATGAAAAAAAAGCACATTTTCATATTTCAGATTAAAAAAGAGAAAATATCAAAAGAAACGAAGTTATTTTGAAATTTTTTATTGAAAAAAGACAAAATAAGATGAAAATAAAGCACATTTTCATATTTCAGATTAAAAAAGAGAAAATATCAAGGGAAACAAGGTTATTTTGAAATCTATTATTGAAATAAGACAAAATAAGATGAAAATAAAGCACATTTTCGTATTTGAGATTAAAAAAGAGAAAATATCAAAAGAAACAAGGTTATTTTGAAATTTTTTATTGAAAAAATAAAAAAATAAAATGAAAATAAAGCACATTTTCATATTTCAGATTAAAAAAGAGAAAATATCAAGGGAAACAAGGTTATTTTGAAATTTTTTATTGAAAAAAGACAAAATAAGATGAAAATAAAGCACATTTTCGTATTTCAGATTAAAAAAGAGAAAACATCAAAAGAAACGAGGTTATTTTGGAATTTTTTATTGAAAAAAGACAAAATAAGATGAAAATAAAGCACATTTTCATATTTCAGATTAAAAAAGAGAAAATATCAAGGGAAACGATGTTATTTTGAAATTTTTTATTGAAAAAAGACAAAATAAGATGAAAATAAAGTACATTTTCATATTTCAGATGAAAAAAGACAAAATATCATGGGAAACAAGGTTATTTTGAAATTTTTTATTGAAAAAATACAAAATACGATGAAAAAAATGCACATTGTCATATTTTTGATTAAAAAAGAGAAAATATAAAGGGAAACAAGGTTATTTTGAAATTTTTTATTGAAAAAAGACAAAATATGATGAAAATAAAACACATTTTCATATTTCAGATTAAAAAAAGAGAAAATATCAAAGGAAACAAAGTTATTTTGAAATTTTTTATTGAAAAAAGACAAATGAGATGAAAATAAAGCACATTTTCATATTTCATATTAAAAAAGAGAAAATATCAAGGGAAACAAGGTTATTTTGAAATTTTTTATTGAAAAGAGTCAAAATAAGATGAAAATAAAGCACATTTTCATATTTCAGATTAAAAAAGAAAAATATCAAAAGAAACGAAGTTATTTTGAAATTTTTTTTGAAAAAAAGACAAAATAAGATGAAAATAAAGCACATTTTCATATTTCAGATTAAAAAAGAGAAAATATCAAGGGAAACAAGGTTATTTTGAAATTTTTTATTGAAAAAAGACAAAATAAGATGAAAATAAAGCACATTTTCGTATTTCAGATTAAAAAAGAGAAAATATCAAAAGAAAGGAGGTTATTTTGGAATTTTTTATTGAAAAAAGACAAAATAAGATGAAAATAAAGCACATTTTGATATTTCAGATTAAAAAAAGAGAAACTATCAAGGGAAACAAGGTTATTTTGAAATTTTTTATTGAAAAAAGACAAAATATGATGAAAAAAAAAGCACATTTTCATATTTCAGATTAAAAAAGAGAAAATCTCAAGGGAAACAAGACTATTTTGAAATTTTTTATTGAAAAAAAAACAAAAGAAGATAAAAATAAAGCACATTTTCATGTTTCAGATTAAAAAAGAGCAAATATCAAGGGAAACAAGGTTATTTTGAAATTTTTTATTGAAAAAAGACAAAATAAGATGAAAATAAAGCACATTTTGATATTTCAGATTAAAAAAGAGAAACTATCAAGGGAAACAAGGTTATTTTGAAATTTTTAACGGAAAAAAGACAAAATCAGATGAAAATAAAGCACATTTTCGTATTTCAGATTAAAAAAGAGAAAATATCAAAAGAAACGAGGTTATTTTGAAATTTTTTATTGGAAAAAGACAAAATAAGATGAAAATAAAGCACATTTTCATATTTCAGATTAAAAAAGAGAAAATATCAAGGGAAACAAGGTTATTTTGAAATTTTTTATTGAAAAGAGTCAAAATAAGATGAAAATAAAGCACATTTTCATATTTCAGATTAAAAAAAGAGAAAATATCAAAAGAAACGAAGTTATTTTGAAATTTTTTATTGAAAAAAGACAAAATAAGATGAAAATAAAGCACATTTTCATATTTCAGATTAAAAAAGAGCAAATATCAAGGGAAACAAGGTTATTTTGAAATTTTTTATTGAAAAAGACAAAATATGATGAAAATAAAACACATTTTCATATTTCAGATTAAAAAAGAGAAAATATCAAGGGAAACAAGGTTATTTTGAAATCTATTATTGAAATAAGACAAAATAAGATGAAAATAAAGCACATTTTCGTATTTCAGATTAAAAAAGAGAAAATATCAAAAGAAACGAGGTTATTTTGGAATTTTTTATTGAAAAAAGACAAAATAAGATGAAAATAAAGCACATTTTCATATTTCAGATTAAAAAAGAGAAATTATCAAGGGAAACGATGTTATTTTGAAATTTTTTATTGAAAAAAGACAAAATAAGATGAAAATAAAGTACATTTTCATATTTCAGATGAAAAAAGACAAAATATCATGGGGAAACAAGGTTATTTTGAAATTTTTTATTGAAAAAATACAAAATACGATGAAAAAAAAGGACATTTTCATATTTCAGATGAAAAAAGACAAAATATCAAGGGAGACTAGGTTATTTTGAAATTTTTTATGGAAAACAGACAAAATACGATGAAAAAAAAAGCTCATTTTCATATTTCAGATTAAAAAAGAGAAAATATCAAGGGAAACAAGGTTATTTGGAAATGTTTTATTGAAAAAAAACAAAATAAGATGAAAATAAAGCACATTTTCACATTTCAGATGAAAAAAGAGAAAATATTAAGGGAAACGTGGTTATTTTGAAATTTTTTATTGAAAAACTACAAAATAAGATGAAAAAAAGAACATTTTCATATTTCAGATGAAAAAAGACAAAATATCAAGGGAAACAAGGTTATTTTGAAATTTTTTATTGAAAAAAGACACAATAAGATGAAAATAAAGCACATTTTCATATTTCAGATTAAAAAAGAGAAAATATCAAAAGAAACGAGGTTATTTTGAAATTTTATATTGGAAAAAGACAAAATAAGATGAAAATAAAGCACATTTTCATATTTCAGATTAAAAAAGAGAAAATATAACGGGAAACAAGGTTATTTTGAAATTTTTTATTGAAAAAAGAGAAAAATAAGATGAAAATAAAGAACATTTTCATATTTCAGATTAAAAAAGACAAAATATCATGGGAAACAAGGTTATTTTGAAATTTTTTATTGAAAAAAGAGAAAAATAAGATGAAAATAAAGCACATTGTCATATGTCAGATGAAAAAAAGAGAAAAAATGAAGGGAAACGAGGTTATTTTGAAATTTTTTATTGAAAAACGACAAAAGAAGATGAAAATAAAGCACGTTTTCATATTTTAGATGAAAAAAGACAAAATATCAAGTGAAACAAGGTTATTTTGAAATTTTTATTGAAAAAAGACAAAATACGATGAAAAAAATGCACATTGTCATATTTCTGATTAAAAAGAGAAAATATCAAGGGAAACAAGGTTATTTGGAAATTTTTTATTGAAAAAAGACAAAATAAGATGACAAAAAAGCACATTTTCATATTTCAGATGAAAAAAGATAAAATATCAAGGGAAACAAGGTTATTTTGAAATTTTTTATTGAAAAAAGACAAAATAAGATGAAAATAAAGCACATTTTCATATTTCAGATTAAAAAAGAGAAAATATCAAGGAAACAAGGTTGTTTTGGAATTTTTTATTGAAAAAAGACAAAATAAGATGAAAATAAAGCACATTTTCATATTTCAGATGAAAAAAGACAAAATATCAAGGGAAACAAGGTTATTTTGAAATTTTTTCTTGAAAAAAGACAAATTAAGATGAAAATAAAGCACATTTTCATATTTCAGATGAAAAAAGACAAAATATCAAGGGAAACAAGGTTATTTTGAAATTTTTTAATGAAAAAAGACAAAATACGATGAAAAAAAAGCACATTTTCATATTTCAGAATAAAAAAGAGAATATATCAAGGGAAACAAGATTATTTTGAAATTTTTTATTGAAAAAAGACAAAATAAGATGAAAATAAAGCACATTTTCATATTTCAGATTAAAAAAGAGAAAATATCAAGGGAAACAAGGTTATTTAGAAATGTTTTATTGAAAAAAAACAAAATATGATATAAATAAAGCACATTTTCATATTTCAGATTGAAAAAGAAAATATCAAGCGAAACAAGGTTATTTTGAAATTTTTTATTGAAAAAAGATAAAATAAGATGAAAATAAACCACATTTTTATATTTCAGACTAAAAAAGAGAAAATATCAAGGGAAATAAGGTTATTTTGAAATTTTTTATTGAAAAAAGGGAAAAATAAGATGAAAATAAAGCACATTTTCATATTTCAGATGAAAAAAGAAAAAATATCAAGGGAAACGAGGTTATTTTGAAATTTTTTTTTGAAAAAAGACAAAATAAGATGAAAATAAAGCACATTTTCATATTTCTGATGAAAAAAGACAACATATCATGGGAAACCAGGTTATTTTGAAATTTTTTATTGAAAAAGGACAAAATAAGTTGAAAAAAAAGCACATTTTCATATTTCAGATTAAAAAAGACAAAATATCAAGGGAAACAAGGTTATTTTGAAATTTTTTATTGAAAAAAGGCAAAACAAGATGAAAATAAAGCACATTTTCATATTTCAGATTAAAAAAGAGAAAATATCAAGGGAAACAAGGTTGTTTGGAAATTTTT